>CM019179.2:56391325-56563940 GCA_009739505.2 Apolygus lucorum
AATTTCACCGAATTCTGTTTGCATTTTTCCTGAATAGTTAATGGTGTGGGATAGATGAAAATCGGGCTGATTTCGGAAAATAAGTCTCCTGTTATTTTTGGGAGACAATCAAAATTTTTTATTTCAAAACTAACCGGGAAAACAGACGTGAAGCGGGAACGCTCGCTGATTGGGCTGATCGGATCGCCGTCTCCTCCCAGTGTTGCCCATTGGGATGACGAAATTGTGTTTTCTAAGAGAAAAGTTATCAAACAAAAACAGGGGAAACCTAATTTTCCCCATCTTGCTTTTTCTATTTTTTCTTCAGTTTTTAGATTTTGAACTTTACTGTTTCGTGAAATTTTGCATCTGGGGACTATGGATTTCTCGATCTCAGCGCTTCAAGCGGCCATAAATGAACTATTCCAGGATGACGTCATTTTCCCGGATTTTTTAAACATTCGTATTTTCTACACTGTTTTGTTTATTCGTAAATTAGGAAGTTCGGGCTGCAATTTTGTCTTAGCGGGTTTTTCGAGGTGCTGAATCCGATTTTGGGGTCAAAAATAGGAAATTCCGACATGCTGAAATTCCTCATTCTAAAACCTATCTCGAAAAAAGCATAAGTTTATGTACCAGAAAATTAATGCATCCAGAGAGGTCAAAGTTCAAATGCTGTCCTTTCAAATTGGGCGTGTCCTTGCCTGGACACAGCCTGGAGTTGTAAACAACCTCCAGGCAACCTCCTCTCCTGTTGTTGTGCTCATCGAATAATTTAAATCTGATTTCATTGGTCAAAAATCGGTTAACTCTTCAACGGAAGTCATGTGACTCAAATACTGATGAAAAGAAAAGGTATGGAAAGTAAACAACCATTTCAGGTTGAATTTTCGTCTAACTGCGGTTCCTAACGTCGCGGACGTCATCAGCTGTCTTCCTAAGGGAAGATCGTATCGGTTCTGATGTTTTCGCTCATGGCATCTTATCGCGTTACCCGCTCAAGTGGAGCGGGGTTCACCAACGACCCGACCTGAAAAATTATCGAGACCCGCGATACCTCCCTCGAGCGGTCACCAATCCAGATAAAATCCCGGGCCGACTGGCCTCAACTTCGGTGATCTCACGGGACCGGTTCATTAAAGCAGCTAAAGGGGGTTGACCTCTGCTATCGAGGATTACAATTTCGTTAGATGTCATAGACAGGCCAGCCCCCAAATAGGTTGGTAGGGAACCTGTCAATAGATCGTAAATAAGTGTCATCCATGTACCGACACAATTCCTGACATTTTCATCGGATGAAGATTGTAAAAGCCTGAAGCTTGAACGTCTTGTGTGTGATTTGACCATAGAAATGACAGTTTCTGGTCTCTTCTCGCCTAACCGGCCAGATGTGGTTCAGATCGCCTCTCACGACATTCCTTGCTGGTTTTCATTCGAGAACACGTCCCTACTCACCCTCAAACTCTCCTTTCTCCATAATTGTTCTTAGCGATGCACTTTAACGAAACAGATGCATTGGTACTTGGGTTTCATTTTCATTTCCTTCCTGTTAAGTGGTTTTCTCGTGAAAACCTTCACATAATCACATTATGGTGTTGCGAGGCACAAAATTCGATAATTAAATTCTCAATGGTACCTATTGGTAAACAGGTTAGTCGCTTCTATTTGTTTTTCATTCATTGAAATGACTACCGATTCGTTGCTGTGTCAATATCCAAACAATAGGACTCGCAAAGATAAACAAATTTTAGTTTGAATGTTTGCGTCGAATGTTTGAATTTGCACTAAGACTCGAATCAATTTATCTACCTACTTCAATTCCGTTATACTTTGAGTGGAAAAAAATTCAACATTAATTTTTTTTGATCAGGTAGTTTTCCAACTTAGTATTTATTGGTAGTATAATTTTTGTTTTCTCGCTGTCAAAGATGAGGAAGGTTTGTATTCGTGCAGTAAAACGCTGCAAATTATTACACAATGGTTTATTATTTTTCTATATAGATCACTCGTCTACAAAATCACCAACCATCCAATATGAAGAGAAGGAAAAAATCAAAATAACAAAAAATATAAAAAAAATAAAACGAAAAAAAAATATAAAAAAAATTTAAAAAAAATCAAAATCACCAACCATCGATCGCATTTCGGTCAGCTCTAATTTGAACGGAGATTAGGCCTCTTTTGCGATTCACACTCGTGTTTTGATTTATATATATATTTCAATATAAACCCTTAAATTTTCGTAGGGAGCGAACGGTTAGTCCTACAGAGCTCCGCGTGGTCTCAAAAAATTCTAAAAATTCTATAGAATCTTAAAATGAAGGAAAAACAATACCTTTATATAGAAATTTTTTGATTTAGGGCGTTTTCAAAATTTCAAAATTGATTTTGGAACCCTTAGAAGTGACCTACATCAACCAAAAGCTTCGGGGCACAACTAGACCCCAAATGGAGCCTACAAACCAAATTTCATCAAAATCGGTCAATGCTAAGTGGCAAAAGTGCCGCGTACGGCGGACGGACGGCCAAATTTTTATTCGATTTTCGGATTCTACGTACCTTGAAACGTAAACCATCAAATTTTGAGGGGGTGTTAAAATTTTTTTTTCTTGGTCGATTCCAAAGGTTCATTATTGAAAATAATAAACGAAAAATGGGTACTCTAAGTTCAAAAAATGCACTCTCAGTGCTGTCTTCCATTGTCTGTTTGAAGCAAAACCATACAAAAAAACGTCTGCCAAGTGGGTGTGGCACATAGCTTCCTCGTATCCATAACCTGATTGTATAGATGATCCGATACACAGTAGTTAATCTCTAAACATCAAAACAAGTTAATCTGTAACATCCTTGAAAATTGCATTGAAATCGGATGGAAAATGTAGAAGTTATGGCCGTAAGGAAATTCACGTTTGCGCATGCGCAGTGGCTACTATCAGTCCGAAAGTGATGATTTTCATAGGGGACCATCTAAATACTAATCTGTAACATCCCTGAAAATTTCATTGAAATTGGATGGAAAATGTAGAAGTTTTGGCCGTTACAAGGAATTCACGTTTGCGCATGCGCAGTCGCTTCTATCAGTCCGAGGATGATGATTTTCATAGGGGACCGTCTACACACCAACCCGCACAATCCCTGAAAATTTCATCGAAATCGGACAATAACTTCGTATAGTTATGCGCGTTACAAGGAATTCATGACAGACGGACAGACACACTGACAGACAGACAGACAGACACACAGACACACAGACACGGAACCAAAATTGTTCAGAAAGGTCTGAAACGCAAAACGCGAGTGAAAATTTTGATTTTGGAGAATTTTTTTTTTTTCGTCCTTGAAAAGTGAAAACAAAGCTTCCGCTACCTTGGTAGACTCGGAAGCAATATGATACTAAACTGATAGAATTTTCCTGAAACGTTCGGATTTGTCTCAATGAGTATCATTGCCATTCGACTATTGGTAGCGTGTGCGCATGCAAACGTTAATTCCTTTGTTGTACCACCGTTTGTCAGTTCCCAGTCGTAAAAAATTGCTCACATTCAGAAGGTTTTTTGATTCAGGGTCCAAGACGATTGTCTATAAGTGTAATTGCATTTGGATCAGTAGGGGCCACAGAAAAATGTTTTCCCTGGTGTTACTTGAATTTTTCCTTATAAATGTGTCGCTCCCGTCCTACAAAAAGTACGATCTTTTCATTTTCCTAAAACTTTGATTTTTACCAATATAATCGCCAGATTCTGCTGAGGTTGAAGGGGGAGCTAGAAGCAGGTTCCAGAATAGTAGCAGATGAGTTTCTTATCGATCCAATCAGCAAGAGAACTACAAATAATAACAAAATATTCTAAAAATCGACAAATTTCGGAAAGAATTCTCAGTAGTTGTGTTCTATAATGTAGCATATTATGCTAAATATAGGAAACCATCAGCGTGATCGTGAAGTTCATGTTTTTTGAAGTAGGTACCTATTAATACTTGAATCACCGCATTATTTTGGAACCAACGCATTATCTCCATGAAGTTATACTGCCTACCCATCTTGGCAGTCATTTTATCTTTTTCTGTTGGTGTTGCCTGTTGGAATATGAAAAGAAAAAGCCGTAGAATTCCATTGTCCTCGTAATTTCACCCACTATAATAGAAACTAACTACCTACCTACACTCGTCAAACTTTGTGTCAATATTCATCAGTTATTGTGCTCTTCAGGAGTCACATAGTAAATATTTGTTTTGTGAATCATCAACAATAACATAACTACAAGTACCTACATTACTTGCGTTTATTACTAGTAGCCCAGGCGAATTAGACCAAAAATGGGCAAATAGGAGAAATAATTCATAGTAAAGAAATTTCTTCACCAGCGTCTTCCTTCACACTTGGTTAATCATACCTCAAAAGTCCCCTATGGTGGGGGGTGAGCTCGAGGAGTGGGGGTAAATTTTCTCCTATTTTTTCGAATTTTTTTCGGTTTTTTGCCTATAACTCCAAAAGTAAGCGTTCTAGCGGATTTTTTACTATTACCAGAATTAAAGTAAATAAAATTTCCTACAATTTGCTCCTCTGACTCAAGTTTCTACGAATACGCCTTCCGCCGCTAGAGCGCGTTGAAAAGTAGGTATCATTTTAAAAAATCAGCAAAAAGGTCTTTTTATGCTCTTTTTACTCGGAAATTTTCAGGAATTGTTCGGGTTGGCGTTTAGATGGTCCCCTATGAAAATCATTGCCCCCAGCCTGATCGTAGCCACTGCGCATGCGCAAACTTGTATTTCCTTGTTACTGCCATAACTTATATATTTCCCATCTGATTTCGATGAAATTTTCAGGAATTATGCTAGTTGGAGTGGAGATGGTCCCCTATGAAAATCATTGTCCCCAGTTGATCGTAGCCACTGCGCATGCGCAAACTTGTATTTCCTTGTCACTGCCATAACTTCTACATTTCCCATCTGATTTCGATGAAATTTTCGGGAATTATGCAATTCGGGGCGGAGATGGTCCCCTATGAAAATCATGGCCTCCTAATTGAAAACACTTACTGTCTTAACTCTCTACGATTACGCGTTACACCGCTAGAGCGCGTTGAAAAGTAGGTGTAATTTTAAAAAATCTTTTGCAAAAAGATCTTTTGATGGTCTTTTTACTCAGGGATCATTCTTATTAAGCCTGATGACATCTTGTAATACATGACTTGTTTTCCGAACATCAGTAATGTTCTGACAATGACTTAAGAAGGTTTCATGCAGGTATTTTTTTCACTTACATGCTGAAAAGTGTATCAATATCAAATATTTTCAGCACCCTTACCTACAGTTAGTGAACTATAGGCTCCAAAAATGAAAAGAAAAAAATAAGAGACCGAATTAAATGATCTGTATTAAACAGAGTATAAGACTATTCACAGAAGTAGTAGTGTATTCAAGTTGTAGTAGTGTATTCACAGAAGGTGCGTGTAGTAACAAAAGGTGTGGGAGTGGGAATCGGCCATCGATCTGCTCTGCATCCGTAAGGAGTCTCCATCCACAGTCAACCTGAAAATTCAAAATCGGATCACAGTGAAGTAAGTGCCTGTAATCTTATATTGATAGATAGATGAGTTCATGCAGACGATTAGGATCAAACTTACATAGTGGTCTTATGGTTCCATGTATGTTTCCTCATCTTCTTCAGATGAATTGTCGTCGGCAAGTGGGGGGTTATTTGTGTAGGAACCTGGACAGTTGGAGCAGAGTGTTGAGCAGTAGATCCCAGCTCTGCAGCATCCACATCAACCACTACCGCAGCTTTTGGTGCAGCTGCAGATTATGTTGTGCAGAATTTCAGGCGTGGCTGGTGGATCCAAAGTTGGAATTGGTTTAAGGAAGCCATCGTCTCCCCTACTCCAACCCCAATTTGTTGCTTACAACTTGTTGCCCAGCAATTCTTGAACTTGGAAGTAGACTCAATGTGAATGCTGCCGGGCAGATCCTCTGGTAGGTGGGGAGATCTGGAGCTTCCCTTTCCTGAAAATTGCTGACGTGGTGTCACGGCCACCAAATGCATGAATAAATAAAATGCTATCAGCAAATGGGAGGTGTTCCAGCTCTGTTGTGGGGTATGTTCTGCCTTCCTCATTCCCTTTCCCAGGGAACTTTGTACTCAGCATTCGGATGAATCGTTCCTTATTTCTATATTTACTAAAACAAATGTTACTGCTGAGTCATCAATGACATATCTTCTGAGTGCAAAGTTGATTGATTAAGGGATACAAGTCAGGCAGGCTGATGCAGATGCTGACTCAGCTATTGTGGAGTGTGCTTTGGAAAAGGTACAATCTGGTAATCAAACAGCATCGGCAAAGACGTGGATCTCCTGGTTCTACTCGTAGCTTTGGTTCCCAAGGGACAACAAATAAAATTCTTTAAGCCTGGGAAAGGGAATGAGGAAGGCAGAACATACGCCACAACGGAGCTAGAACACCTCCTATTTGCTGATAGCATTTTATTTATTCATGCATTTGGTGGCCGTGACACCACGTCAGCAATTTTCAGGAAAAGGAAGCTGACTATTGCCAAGCTGGTAATGAAGCATCTCTCACTACAGAATGTCTCAGAAATTTTTTATTCCCCCACCTCCACGCTGGATGATATAGCGCGAGCCGGGGAAACGATGTTCCTAGCCATGTATAGTTCAACACAAGGTGATCTGGATAAGCAACGTTACCTTGGTTTTGTCAAATCCACCACGAGAGTGAAGCCGGATCTCCCCTCCTTACCACCTACCAGAGGATCATGCCCGGCAGCATTCACATTGAGTCTACTTCCAAGTTCAAGAATGGCTGGGAAACAAGTTGTAAGCAACAAATTGGGGTTGGAGTAGGGGAGACGATGGCTTCCTTAAACCAATTCCAACTTTGGATCCACCAGCCACGCCTGAAATTATGCACAACATAATCTGCAGCTGCACCAAAAGCTGCGGTAGTGGTTGATGTGGATGCTGCAGAGCTGGGATCTACTGCTCAACACTCTGCTCCAACTGTTCAGGTTCCTACACAAATAACCCCCCACTTGCCGACGACAATTCATCTGAAGAAGATGAGGAAACATACATGGAACCATAAGACCACTATGTAAGTTTGATCCTAATCGTCTGCATGAACTCATCTATCTATCAATATAAGATTACAGGCACTTACTTCACTGTGATCCGATTTTGAATTTTCAGGTTGACTGTGGATGGAGACTCCTTACGGATGCAGAGCAGATCGATGGCCGATTCCCACTCCCACACCTTTTGTTACTACACGCACCTTCTGTGAATACACTACTACAACTTGAATACACTACTACTTCTGTGAATAGTCTTATACTCTGTTTAATACAGATCATTTAATTCGGTCTCTTATTTTTTTCTTTTCATTTTTGGAGCCTATAGTTCACTAACTGTAGGTAAGGGTGCTGAAAATATTTGATATTGATACACTTTTCAGCATGTAAGTGAAAAAAATACCTGCATGAAACCTTCTTAAGTCATTGTCAGAACATTACTGATGTTCGGAAAACAAGTCATGTATTACAAGATGTCATCAGGCTTAATAAGAATGATCCCTGAGTAAAAAGACCATCAAAAGATCTTTTTGCAAAAGATTTTTTAAAATTACACCTACTTTTCAACGCGCTCTAGCGGTGTAACGCGTAATCGTAGAGAGTTAAGACAGTAAGTGTTTTCAATTAGGAGGCCATGATTTTCATAGGGGACCATCTCCGCCCCGAATTGCATAATTCCCGAAAATTTCATCGAAATCAGATGGGAAATATAGAAGTTATGGCAGTGACAAGGAAATACAAGTTTGCGCATGCGCAGTGGCTACGATCAACTGGGGACAATGATTTTCATAGGGGACCATCTCCACCCCAACTAGCATAATTCCTGAAAATTTCATCGAAATCAGATGGGAAATATAGAAGTTATGGCAGTAACAAGGAAATACAAGTTTGCGCATGCGCAGTGGCTACGATCAGGCTGGGGGCAATGATTTTCATAGGGGACCATCTAAACGCCAACCCGAACAATTCCTGAAAATTTCCGAGTAAAAAGAGCATAAAAAGACCTTTTTGCTGATTTTTTAAAATGATACCTACTTTTCAACGCGCTCTAGCGGCGGAAGGCGTATTCGTAGAGACTTGAGTCAGAGGAGCAAATTGTAGGAAATTTTATTTACTTTAATTCTGGTAATAGTAAAAAATCCGCTAGAACGCTTACTTTTGGAGTTATAGGCAAAAAACCGAAAAAAAGTCGAAAAAATAGGAGAAAATTTACCCCCACTCCTCGAGCTCACCCCCCACCATAGGGGACTTTTGAGGTATGATTAACCAAGTGTGAAGGAAGACGCTGGTGAAGAAATTTCTTTACTATGAATTATTTCTCCTATTTTCTCTAATTCGCCTGGGCTATAGATAGGTGACTCGATTTATCAAGATCATTAGGACGTTGAACAGACTGATCCATCGACCATTTTTAATGTTGTTATATCATCGTAAGAAATCGCACTTTCAACCAGAATCCCTAGTTTCCTACCAATTTGGACAAATTTTACTGTTTGGCATAATCATTCATTATCATGATTGATGGTAAAGTATCAACTTACCATAATAAAATCGAAAACGTATGAGTTGGAACACTTCCATTGTTTCCATTGACAACAGGCTCTTATAAACAAACTTAGCTGCATAATGTTACCATCCCTACATCAATTAGATTTGACAAGATGATGTTTATGAATTGAGAATTCGCGCGTCCTAACATTTATTCACAAAATTTAGCTGTAAAATGAATGGTTATGAAGCTTAAGATTAAAAGCTTGTGCTGAGAAAAGGTTGTCTACTGCAGCATATTTTGTAAAATTACCTGTACTTTTGTTTTGGTATTGTTATGTAATACCTACCTAGGATCTTTTGAATTGTATCCTGATGAACCCTGAGGCTCAAACCCCTGATGTGTTCGCCCGTTCAAAACTACACACCTATTTGAAACCAACCTACGCAAAACAATATGATTAGGTTTACGTTGATTTGGGTACCTGGGAAGTCTTCGTGTGACAGGATTTGAACGATTTCCTCGACTATAGTCCAAAATACAGCCAAAGCATTCCGGGGTTTAACGTACCTATTGATTAACCTGATTCTATTGTCCCCGAATAGGAAATGACCGGTAAGCTTTACTCAATGGGGAACTGTGTTGTGGAGGCCCAAGTATTAAGTGGATTATATGGTACCTACCTCTTCCATCTCGATTTTGTCGTCACGTGAGAACGGAAGGATGCCACTATTTACTCGATCTCTGTCGTTCTCTGCATCCACCGGTTGTCATACACATACTGGCAGGATCGTGAGCAACTGACCTTGTTGTGTAGTACGGCGCTCGGCCGCTTGAAGGCGCTCATTCCCGAACTTTCTACGAATCCACCCAAAAGTTCCTGTAGCCTGACCATGTATAACCGATTCGAAGCATTCTTCAAAATGTGCCCTAATAATCCAGTTTATCCCGTTTATTAATGAAATGCTCTGCAAGATTTAGTTTATAGGTTTTCAGATTGGCATTGATCCAAGTTTCAGTCTTTACAACCTTGGTCCTGTTTGGGATAACAGTACTAAACACTAATTTTTATAGATTATTCATATAACCATTATTTGCTTCTAGAGCGAATTTTCCTTTAAGAAATTGAATGTCAATGTCATTTCCTGATTTGGCTGTAGATCCACAAATTTTGGCAGGTTTGTTGTGCACTGTTATGTACTTCTTGTGTCGAACCGATTTCCCACTAGGATTTCGTGTTTTTCGCCAACTTGAATTTTTAAGAAAGATCTTAAGGGGGTCAGTCGGGCGCCGTTCGTTCCTCGTTCCGGTTTAGTATTTCCCTGAATTGTAGGGAGAAAAACCTTAAAAGTAGTAGATAAATTTGTAATTTTCAAGGATTTTAGAAATTCACTTGCATTGGCCGAGAGAATTGAAAAACTAAAAGATTACCGCTGGAATCATCAAAATTGAACAATAATTGCCAGAGAAACATGGGAAAAACCGTTTATTCAGTATTTTTTCCCATTTTACTCTGGCAATTATTGTTCAATTTTGATGATTCCAGCGGCAATCTTTCAGTTTTTCCATTCCCTAGGTCCATGCACCAATGAATTTCTAAAATCCCTGAAAATTTCAAATTTAGCTACAACTTTAAAAGTTTTTGCCCCTATAATTTAGGGGAATACTAACCCGGAACGCGGAAAGAAAGGCCACCGACTGAGACCCCCTTAATTTGAAGATGTTTCCTAAATGTTCCAAAGGCCAAAGTTCTGCTTTTGGCCCATCCTGCATCCTTATTGAACTTTTTTTGCTTCCGAGTCTACCAAGGTAGCGGAAGCTTTGTTTTCACTTTTCAAGGACGAAAACAAAAAGTTCTCCAAAATCAAAATTTTCACTCGCGTTTCACGTTTCAGACCTTCCAGAACAATTTTGGTTCCGTGTCTGTCTGTCTGTGTGTCTGTCATGAAATCCTTGCCACGGCCATCACTTCTACAATTCTCATCCGATTTCGATGAAATTTTCAGGGATTGTGCGGGTTGGCGTGTAGAGTCCCATGAGGATAGTACAAGGTATTAAAGATTGATGTTTTGAGATGAACTATGCGTCGGATCATCTTTACAATCGGGTTATGGATATGAGGAAGCTATGTGCCATACCCACTTGGCATTTCCATTTGTCAATTAAATTTGAAAATTCAGAAGGACTCGATGAAAACTATTTCGAAAAAGCAATGTGGGGTAGGCATCCAATGAGCGGAAATGCGGATTGCATGTTGAGGTTCCTCAACTTACTGACCTACATCCGAGTTTGAGGTCTAAAATTGGAAGTTCCTACCCATCCACAAGTCTAGAGTGAATTCTTAAGGGTTGCACATGCAAAGGCAGGCCCCATTCACATTGGTACTTTCGTATATAGGTACCTATTTTTCTTCACATTGTGAAAAAAATTGTTCTTTACAAAAACTATTATATGAGTTTATAGGTGAATAGCTAATATATTCAAATACTTACCAGTAGGAAATCGTGTATCTGATTTCATTCACACTTATTTCCCTTTCTTCCAACTTCTACCCTAGTTTCGATACATGGTCGTTCTCGAGATTTATCCTCCCCCATCCTCAGTGCTTCACTGCGGGTAACCCTCCGGATGAGCTAAAGCGCGAAGTATGTATCTGATGAGTTCTCGCCGTTCCCGGAACGACCTCCATAGCTACTTTCCGTTGAATGAAAATGCGTGGAGATTCTTACGTTTGATTGTCACCTTAGTTACATAATTGTAATAGACCTGCTCTCGTAGTTACGATCGTACCTACTCCTATTATTGTTGTCCTTGGTCGCAGTCGTGCAGATCACCTCAATTATGTAAATCGTAACTATTAAAGTATTATTCAGCCGTTATTACCCGTACGGAATATTAACTCCCGGTGAGCATTGAACGACTTTCCTTATAGGTAGTATTTTTTTTAAATAACTATTTTCAGTCGATGATGCAGAAAAGTTCATGAATTGATGTGGAAATTTGTTACTTTTGGCAGATGTTTTTTTTTTTTTCTTTATTTATTTTTGACAGTGGGTTATTTAAAACCCATATAGCCACATATTATAACCCACCATAGTGGGTTATTTAAAACCCATATAGCCACATATTATAACATTTGAAAACATATCATACAATAACCACGTTCTGTGTGAATTAATAGTACTTCAAACTGTTTCAAACTTTGTTCTACATGTTTAATAATATCCTCTAAAATTATTCCTAATAATGTCAATATTACTTCAAACTTGAAACTTTTCGGTCGATTTAAAATTCCATTCCCGCTCCTCTCGTCATTTTTAATATTGCTTTCAATTGTCCGGTTGTTGCGTTTTTTAACATTTCGTAGAAGCTCTCTTCTTCAGTCGAGTCAATCCATTCCTGCCGCTCTTCCGCATAAAATGGGCATAAAAATATGACAGACTTTTGGCAGATAATTTAGAATAACCACTATCATTAGTACTAAAATTTAAAACTATTGTAAACTGAGTCTTATGCTTTAGTTTGCATAAATAGCTGAAACTATTATTTTCTCATGCTGAATACATTTTTTGAAATCTTGTAGGCTATAGTCAACCACTCTGTGTATCAAGTCGCTATATTACGCTCACGTTCTGTAGTGCTCATGTTTGTTATGGATTACCTGGTCAGAAGGTTATGTTGCGAACAATAATGAGTATGCTAAACCCGCATGACCGAGCAGTCTTGAAGGAGGGGTAAACCCTGTGCGCCGTGTTTCGTAGAACATCGTGCGAAGAACGTCTCAAGTATGATGTACTGTACATGATAATATTTGAAATTTAGAATTTTATTAAATTTTGTACGTGTATTTGTTTGAGAAGTCTGCAGGTTTCAAAACGCTGCAAATTATTACACAATGTTTTATTATTTTTCTATATAGATCACTCGTCTGCAAAGCCACCAACCCTCCAACATGAAGAAAAACATCGATCCCATTTCGGTCAGCTTTAATTTGAACGGAGATTAGGCCTCTTTTGCGATTCACACTCGTGTTTCCGATTTATCGTACGTAAAACCCTTAAATTCTCGTAAGGATCGAACGGTTTGTCCTACAGAGCTCCGCGTGGTCTCAAAAAATTCTATAGAATCCTAAATTGATGGAAAAACAATACCTTTATATCAAAATTTTTTGAGTTAGGGCGTTTTCAAAATTTCAAAATTGGAGCCTACATACCAAATTTCATCAAAATCGGTCAATGCTAAGTGGGGAAAGTGCCGCGTACGGCGGACGGACGGCCAAATTTTTATTCGATTTTCGGATTCTACGTACCTTGAAACGTAAACCAACAAATTTTGAGTGGGTGTTGAAAAAAAATGTTTTGGTCGATTCCAAAGGTTCATTATTGAAAATAATCAACCAAAAGTATTCGTTCAGTTCTACAGACAACAAATTATCGCGTTTTCTCAATTTAAATGTGAAAATAGACTATTGGTGTTGAGTTACTTATGATGGTATCTGCAGTTGCTCAATATTTGATATTTTAGTACTTCTATCGCGACTAAAAAAAGTTTTTGTGGAAATTCTTTTGATTTCGTGTGACCACATTACATGAGAAAACCGATGAAAAGATTGTTCTGTTGACGAAAGACATTGAAACTTGCATGCAAACTATAAAAGGAGTTTGTAATGAGGTTCAACAAAGAACATCGGGCTTGTTTTAACGAGCTTTTGGCCGATTTACTGCAAAAGAAGCAATTAAGCGGCTATAAGAGTTCACACTCATGAACAATAAAACCCACATTACTCCAGAAAAATAAATAAATACATATGATTCAACATCAATACCTTCTAAACTACGATAGTTCTAAACTAAACCTTCTAAACTAAACCGTTCTACCTTCTAAACTACGATAGTTCTAAACTAAACCTTCTAAACTAAACCTTCTAAACTAAACCGTTCTACCTTCTAAACTACGATAGTTCTAAACTAAACCTTCTAAACTAAACCGTTCTACCTTCTAAACTACGATAGTTCTAAACTAAACCTTCTAAACTAAACCGTTCTACCTTCTAAACTACGATAGTTCTAAACTAAACCTTCTAAACTAAACCGTTCTACCTTCTAAACTACGATAGTTCTAAACTAAACCTTCTAAACTAAACCTTCTAAACTAAAATTAATTAAGCAACCATGAAAGCTCAATCTGTTAAGTAACCATGAAAGCTCAATCTATTAACAAACCATGAAAGCTCGATCTATTATCTAACAATACCAATTCAATCAGTCAATTTGATAACTGATTACGATATTCAACTTATAAGTTAATAGACTATAAGTCAATTATAAGTTTAACTCAAACCTCAATAACACGTTTTTTTCAATAATACGACACCTATATTTGAAAATTTACAATATTTTTCGGAAATGTTATCTACTCTTTAGATTTGCCCAAAAATGAAATGAAACTTCATCTTTTCTTTCGTTATGTATTGGAATTTCGGCTCGAACGATGTTTCACTTGATTTCTTCCTACAAGAGGTTTTTTACATCGTGCAGTTGATTTACAGCGATATACAGGGTGTAACGGTTAAGGTCGTACCACCGGCCAGGGTTCGATTCTACAACTAATTTGTGACTTTTTTTGTCTCTTGACTTTTTTTTCTTAACACCCTTAAAATCGGACTTTTTTCACTTCCAAGATTCTTTTCGTATTTTCGACCTTACGCCATTAAAACAGCCATAACTCCCTTGTTTTTCAGTTAAAATTCAAATGTAATTATACCGTTGGAAAGAGCGTTAAATTCTCTATCTCCCTAGTGTTAAATGAAACTTTTTAAAGAAGACCAAGATGTTGAAAAATGAGCCCGAATAGTAAAATCTCGAAAATCTCGGAAATTTTTCGTTTTTTCAAACGTTTGTAACACTAACTAAAAGTGCCGGTTAAGTTCTCACTGTAACCCCAAAAGTTGGCCCAAAATCTCAGCTTTCCAACGGTATGGTCATACAATTGTTTACAGTGGACTAATGATGTAAAATCCTCGTTTCCGTGCCAAGAACCGTGGATCTTCCAGTAAAAATCGACGTTTTTCGCGAAAGACATTTTTGCCCTAAAATGAGTTAGGCAGCCATCTTTTCGTACTTTGTCTCACTGAGTCAAATGATTACACAAGACTTATCGAAAAAGCAGTCACTGATATCTTGTCCAATTCACTTTTCGAAAATTGTCTTAATTTCTGTTAATTTGTATGCCAATTTTTTTATTACGAGATCGGCCAAGTTACTAACTATGGTCGACAATAAGGTCAAAGGTATGTTTTTAATGTTCATCCTCCTCCCCACATCGCAAGTAATCAAACCACCCTGTTCATAATAACCTGTCTAAAACAAAATAGCAGTTCATAAAACTCATACACTCATAAAACGGCATACAAATAAACTGAAATTAAGACAATTTTCGAAAAGTGAATTGGACAAGATATCAGTGACTGCTTTTTCGATAAGACTTGTGTAATCATTTGACTCAGTGAGACAAAGTACGAAAAGATGGCTGCCTAACTCATTTTAGGGCAAAAATGTCTTTCGCGAAAAACGTCGATTTTTACTGGAAGATCCACGGTTCTTGGCACGGAAACGAGGATTTTACATCATTAGTCCACTGTAAACAATTGTATGACCATACCGTTGGAAAGCTGAGATTTTGGGCCAACTTTTGGGGTTACAGTGAGAACTTAACCGGCACTTTTAGTTAGTGTTACAAACGTTTGAAAAAACGAAAAATTTCCGAGATTTTCGAGATTTTACTATTCGGGCTCATTTTTCAACATCTTGGTCTTCTTTAAAAATTTCATTTAACACTAGGGAGATAGAAAATTTAACGCTCTTTCCAACGGTATAATTACATTTGAATTTTAACTGAAAAACAAGGGAGTTATGGCTGTTTTAATGGCGTAAGGTCGAAAATACGAAAAAAATCTTAGAAGTGAAAAAAGTCCGATTTTAAGGGGGTTAAGAAAAAAAAGTCAGGAGACAAAAAAAGTCACAAATTAGTTGTGGAATCGAACCCTGGCCGGTGGTACGACCTTAACCGTTACACCTTGTATAGCGTCGAAATCAGGGTTTCGATTTAGATACCTATGTATTTAAAGGCTAAGATTTTGTTCAAATTTGAATGACTGGACCATAAAAACACTACCAGACATTTGAGTAAACTGTTAATTAAAGAAAGTTCATCAATTTTCAAGTGATGTTAGAACAAAATCGATTTTCTGCTACAAATGCTTTTCATTTTGGTTCCGTGTCTGTCTGTATGTCATGAAATCCTTGTAACTGGCATAAGTGTACGAGGTTATCGTCCGGATAACTGCGCATGCGCGAACGAGAATTCCTTGTAACAGCCATAATTTCCAAATTTTCTATCTGATTTCGATGAAATTTTCAGGGATTAAGCGGATTAGGTTTTAGATGGTTCCCAATGAAAATCAAGGCCTTAAAATTGACAGTGCCTCTGCGCATGTGCAAACGTAAAATCCTTGTAACAGGCAAAACACTTACATTTTTCATCCGAATTTGATGACATTTTCTAGGATTGTTCAGGTTGGCGTGTAGATGGCCCCCTATGAAAATCATCTCCCCCATACTAATAGTAGTTGCTGCGCATGCGCAAACGTGAATTCTTTGTAACAGCCATAACTTCTACATTTTCCATCCGATTTCGACGAAATTTCTCAGGATTGTTCAGATTAGCGTGTAGATGGTCCCCTATGAAGGTAGTGGAAGGTACTTAAGATTGATGTTTTGAGATTAACTACTGTGCATCGGGTCATCTATACAATCGGGTTAGGAGTACGAGGAAGCTATGTGCCACACCCACTTGACTGACGTTTTTGATTGATAAGGTCGAGGAGAGTAGAATTCGGTGGAGAAAGTCGTGTTTTGCCTCGCCAAACTGCCTAGTTTCTACAGCCTTTAGATCATGATAAAGATCACCGTTGTAGCTGGTACACGAGAAAGGACACTCGCACTGTCACGTATCTTGACTCCCTGTTCAGAAATCCCTCATCAAACGGGCCAAAATCGTATACACGATAACATTCCAACGCTGAAGTTCACTTTTTTCAAAATGTCGGTTTTATTCCTCTTCGTGATGTAACAATCCAATTTCTTCATCCAAGTTTGCGTCAGATTGGTTGACGCCTACTACCTGTTCGGAAAACGTATCTTTCGTTTTTTACAGCAGACCAAGAGTCCAGCACAATCAGCTATTTTGCATTATTTCTTTCAGCAACGTTCTTCTAGTAAATTACCAACGTCTGCTCATTTGGCTTCACTTGTTCTTTTAGTTCAGTTTTCACACAGAAAGGTAATTGTTTTTCCCTACTCGATTTAAAAAAATGCCTGTCAAGTTGGTGGGCAGAACAGCTTCCTCTTACATTATAACATAAACTTTCGATTTCGTTGCGAAAATGATACATAAATTTCCTTTATGGATCATGAAGTTCAGTGATGGTTTTCGTAATAGACAAACCGTAACACGTTTAATAAGTTCTTCGCGAATGTTCATGAATTTTTGGTTTTCCTAAGCACCGTGGCTTCTCCTGATTCGACCTTGACAGGATGAAGGAAACGTGTTGGTCCCGGCCCATTCGATTTCTAGTTTTTCTCACGACTGATAATATTCCATTCCGCCGTCGTTCTTCTGGTTGTTCATGATTATTCTACAATCGCTCATCATAATTGATTATCAGCATGATTGAGGTTACGCAATTTATTATTCTTAAATGAGTGTATTCCGTTACTTATTAGGTGATTCTTCTCTCAAAATGGATCTATATAAATAAAAGTTAGTGGATAAATAAACGTGGATGGGACATATTGTCGAATCCATCTATCCATGTTTAGAGATCCATCCTCCTATTTTAGAGAGCAATCAGCATCAAATCCTTCAGTACCTAACACGAATAGGCATTTATTATCACTCAATAATCTGAAATCTGATCCAAAGATCGATCAAATCCGAAATAGTGTCAATTTGTCATTATTGTCAAAGTAGAGTTTATTGGCCTATATTTTTTGGAGTTCAAACAGCTTTGAAAAATCATTTTTAGGAGGTAAATTACCCTCCATTGCATGGCAACTCAGTTAATTCGTATTGGAATCAATGAACCAGTTCCTAAGAATGTGCCTTGAAACAATTTTTTTTAAATTGTCAACGTTCAAAAATTATTTAATTTGTTCATTTTTATAAATAGATTGAATGAAATATTATGAAAATGCTTTATTAAATTATTTTTATTTATCGGGTTTAGCTGTCTTTGATGTGTCTTAAAAATGTTTTCATGTTTTCGAGACCCATAGTAGTTTTAAACATGCCAAAGGAAAGTCATTAAAGCCAAAATAAAATTTTTATATTTGACTAACATAATCCACTGTAAATCGATTATTCCACTTTTGACCGTTGCGCATTACGTTATTAACCACAATTTACACTAACATATCTGTCACCGCCTTATTTATTGTGACCGGAAGGTCCGTTTCCAAATTTCTAGTCAACTTCAATTTTTCTGAAAGATCCTTGAATTCCAAAGTCCCCAGCTTTGTTTCCTTCGGGGCGTTTTTTCTCGTCCACTCTGTGCTTCTCCTCTTCTATCAGGTCGTCTTGATACTTTTCTATCAGTTTTATCATTTCATCTGAAAACATATCATTCACATATCATTATTACATAAATACCATTGAATGAATGATTCTGATTTCTTCACTCCCATTCGAGAAAGTTTGGAAATTTCAGATTGAATTCAGCAATCGAGATTTCACTTTAGTCAAAAAATCAATATAAAATTAGCACACAGCATCTAATTCTTTATGAAATTCCTTAAATTCACATCATAGTGAATGTTCTCTGATAGAGATGAAAAAACTAACAAAATTCAATTTGAACCTGCCAAGTTGGACACACTCACATTCTACCTTAGATAGTTGGTTCTCCACAATAATCCATATTCCATACTGCAATATTTCATGGTAAAAATTTCAAAAATTGTCTCATTTTATATAGTTAGACGAAATTAAGTTCTCTTAATTATTATTAAACTAGCTGAAAAGCCTACTAAAAGCAGGCAAAGACGATTCCTCCGACTCTCCTCCCGCCACCCACTCCCTCCGACTCCTCCCGCCTCCGACTCCTCCCGCCCCAACCCCTCCAGCCGCCAACTCTCCCCTCTCCCACGACCCCTCCGTGCATACGTACGTACGGTTGGCGTTTTATATTATTAGATTGACAATTCAATTTATACTCTTGCCTTTATTTAAAGAGCTCTGGACCGCGGGTTCCAAAACCCCTTCCCTGCCAAGAGGTGGCAACGTTGCAAGGTGCTCACCTTGGGGTCTCAACTCACAACCCTTCGCGGTCAAAACCCTTCATCCCTCTTCCTTCTTCCTCTTCTATCAACATACAATTTAATTATTTATCGTTCGGTGAACATTTTTTGTAATTTAAATTCGTAACGTACTAATTATTCTGATGAAAATGAGTCCAAATTTCCTGTAATTCGGCGAAGAGGGCGTAATTCGTTTGGGTGGATTGGCCGGGAGAGGGCTGCTGAGTTTTAATCGTACCTGCCTCGAGTTTATACTCGATATGTTCAATTTTTCTCGCTGATCACGATTTTGGTGATGGGATGATCGAAATAATTTGTGAATCAAGTGTGCATTTGCAGAAGAGGGTAAACTGTTGGGGGGTTGGGGGGGGGTTCACGGGCGGAGGGGTCGCGCAGGTATACCTCGACCTTCTGCTGGGGCTCGGATTCTTGCAGCGATGCCGAACCTTCGGGGCCTTCAAAAATCCCAGAGCTCTTTAAATAAAGGCAAGAGTATAGTTATCCGTCATACCACCTAGGTATTTGTTTGCGATGAATGATATAAGAGATAATCACATTAGCTTCGCACAAAACGGATAAATAATATATTTTGATAAAATTATACTTTCCAATGCAGATATGTCAGAAATTGGGTTTCCATAATATGGAAATATGGAAAAATTCAGATATTATCTGAATTTTGGCTCGTATTTTGCGCTTTAGAGCTTCCTGAAGTTTCGTTTCGTGCAAGTTTTATAGGCCCCCAGATGATTCCCTATAAATTGCATCGCTGTCATGTCAGTAGTAAAATTGATTTTCCTTCAAAATCAATATCTCAGTATCTATTAACCCAATATATTCATATTCGAAAGGAAATTTGAGAATCACTTGATAGGAGAATCTGAAGTGAGAAACTCACTTTTCAGTCCTTTAGTTCAAACCATAGTGCAATAAATCATAGAGTAAGGTAGTTATAGAACATTTAATTTATTTAATTTATATGATAGATAAGTATTTAAATGATATATTCTCAATTTGTGGTTTTTGTTCGACAAAATTTTCAAAAATGTCAGAGCATTTTAAAATCTCGGTCCTGGCGGAACTCTGAAGATCAATATAAATGTATCTTTCTGTTTTCCCCCATAATTGAGATCGTAATGTTATTTTATGCTTTCTAACATACCATGGCCTTCCTGTATAGACTTTCCGTTGCCTCCATAATCCTTAGGTACTGCTTGCGCTCCTATAGCTGTAACTAGATCTTCGTAATTTGAATGTACTTTCATCTGAAACAGATACATAATGAGGAATCGTTCGTTGAAATTGTTGCGTTTTACATCATCGTGGACGAATGGGTAATCGATACCAAAATTATCTTTCAACGATGTCTCTGTTTTGATCATGCTCCATCGTTCGTACACCGATTTCTACGAGAAGTTTTACAAAACTACGGCTGTATACGTCATTATGCATATTAGTCGCAAATGTTTTTCTTGTTTAGCTAACAGTTAAGAGATGCTCATAGGAATTGAGCCTTTAGTTATGAGCAAGTTGATAAATGAGCAAGTTTTTAAAGAACTATCACCTTTCTAGCTACTTACTTCGTAATTTTAGCCTATCAGTTAGGTACCTTTGGAAGCTGTTTGAAATATTATTTTATTTCATCATTTCCATGTTTTTAAATCATTTGATCCCATTATTCAGATATTGGTTGCACTCAAATGTTAGTTCAGGTAGTACACGAACTTCAAAATTTGACCTCTTCAACATGCCAGAATTATTGGCCTTCAAATACCTACTTCCTGCCTGTTGATTTGTTTAAAATTTGTGCATTTTTGGCCGGATTTCTAACTGAAGGATCAAACTCCATTTTTTGGCCGAATTGAGATAAGCACGCCATCGTGTAGCTAGGGAGGAGTAGAACCAAAGGGTTGTTTCACTTTGGGGAAGAAAGATCGCAGCTAAAACAAATACGAGGCTCCGGGGAAGAAGGATCAGATTCCGTGCGCTCGCAGGGAAGAAAGATCAGTGTCCGATTTAAAGACCCCTTACCTCTCCTTTGCATGAGTTCTACGTCATCTCACCAAAGATTCTCCTACTTCGGAGAATATCAGACAGCGTTATTAACCCCTTCCACCTTGAAGAAAAAGACTTCCGAACCAACAGCAAGTGTAACATTGGGGAAACCTTTACAACGGCCCCATATCCATCGTACCAGCAAAATCAAAGGTTTTAACGCACCTGTGTCAGTTTCTCGTTAACCCTGATGCTAAACTTTTCTGATTCATTGTCCAGCGGGTTGGGGTATGAAGGAGATGACGCCATTTTATATTGCGACGACCCTTTAGATGAATGATTTTTTATTGAGCATATTTCGTGTTTGCGCTGTTCCAGCAAAGTTTTGTACTAAAATATACCTAATTGGAAAATAAAGCCACTTTTTGCTGATCATTTTCTGGAGGTAACAGTAAGGTACCTACAAACCCTAGTAAATTTACCAAAGTAAATTAAGAGATTTGAATAAACAATAAGTAACTTGGCGATCTAATATTAGGTATTATGGTGACGGAGTCCGCGAAAGGTCAAAGTCGATACCTTGTTTGAAATTTTTAATTGTTTCTGGAAATTATCTCCTATTTACCTCGTTTTCTTTCTTGTCACTTAAACATAATTGAGTTCCCGGTCAGTTGGCCCATACAGTTCACTTTTTTAATGCATAGCGTCTGCCTGGGACGACTTCAAACTTTGTTTTTCGATTTTCTCAGAATTAGGAAAAGAGGAGTTTGATCCTTTTTCCTTGTGACCCTTCAACTACAATCGCTTCAAAAATTTGACAACGAAAGAATTTAATATTTTCAATTAAGAAGGCACTATTTCTTCTAAACTTCGCTATCTACTTCGAAATCCGAACTTGGAAACAGTAGGAGAATGTTGATGACAAAATTATAAATATTAATAAATGCACAATTGAATCTATGAAGGTAGGTAACTTACACTTCTTTATCAAACCAATTTACTTCGTTTGGGGTTTCTCTTCCCATTAAGGTTTGTTTTAGTATTATTCAAAAAATAACCTTGAGATTAAAATGAGAACTTCCTGGTACTTGCGGGAGAAAAAATAAACATGGGAAGACCCGTGTTCAAACGGCATTCGTTGGACATGTAAGTTTCGCGAAACGTCTAATTACTCCGTGCGTGTTCACCGTCGTATCGTTATGCAACAGGTCGTTACAGTAAAATACCTACCTACTCGAAATAGTCATGGAACACTCCAAGCTTTTGAAGGCGTTTTTCAAGCGCATTATGTTCGAATACGTCGTTATTCGGTGTAACATTGCAGAAAACTCGAGAATCACGATACAACATTATGAGCTCAGCAACCTGATCGGAGATTGGGGATTTATCAAAAATTAGTGGTCCGATTTAGATAAAGTTTGAAAAATGATTGGATCACCTTGTTTCCTTGGTTGGTTTGCCTTGTTTTAGAAACATGTTTATGTGTATTCAGAAATGGTATGAGTGAGACGGTTTTTGTATAAATAGCCGAATTAACTATTTGGAGTGAAGACTCTGGAAACCGTCCTTGCTGAACCCTGAAACTTTTAATGTGAATAGAAGAACAAGCGTTAACGAAGAACTAATTTTTTTTTTTTCAAACCTGGCAATTTGTTATTTTGGTTTATTATTTCTAATAATAAGCCTATGTGATCGTATCGCAAAAAATTTTTATAACCCCCCCTCAAACTTTGTCACTTTACGTTTCAAGGTGCGTAGAATCCAAATTTGCAATGTCCGTCCGCCGTCCGGGCCATAAAAGGCCTTAGAATCGGTCTAAAAAACCCGTTCTTTCGCACATAGACTACATTTGGGGTCTAGTTGGTCCTAACGTCGAACTATTCCGATCGCTTAATTCGTATAGAAGTTATGGGCAAATAACCGGCCAAAAAAGAGGTTTTTGCTTAAATATGCGTGGGGTGACATTTTCCAAGTATTTTTCTTCATGTTGGATGGTTGGTGGCTTTATAGACGATTAAATAGAAAAATAATAAACCATTAAAATGATAAAATAATAAACCATAAAAATAATAAACGTATGATAAATCAGAAACACGAGTGTGAATCGCAAAAGAGGTCTAATCTCCGGATGGTTGGTGGCTTTATAGACGATTATATAGAAAAATAATAAACCATTGTGTAATAATTTGCAGCGTTTTAGTTCAAAGTTGTGCAGTAAAATATCATTATTTTAATGTCATCGATAACTCTTCAATCATGGATCTGGGCTAACAGTGTGAATAAGACTTCTAATTCAGATACAAGTAATGATGAATATTCACATTTGTTTCTGATTCAAACTACTCAAATAAATGTAAAAAGTGTATCTTAAAAACTGTATTAAAAAATCCAGAATCGAAATTCAATAATGTTTTTATGAAGTCAAAATTTCGTCAACACCTTTGATTCTTCAAATAAGAACCCCAATTTTCGTTGCAAATTCCGAATCAATGTTTAATGAATAGCATTGAATCATGCAGGTAAAAAACATCTTATTTGGTATTATCTTACACTTTGAGGCACATAAATGATAGTTATGGTGATCTGATACGTTAACTCACCACATCTATGACTTCTTGGTTCAAGAAAGGTTTGATGACTGTGAACAATTTTTCAAAAATCGATCCTCCGTTCATGATATGGATTCCTCTTATAGAGCAAGCTGATGCCTCCTGCAAACATACATCATAATTATTGTGACTCCACCAATAAATAACGAAAATATTTCGATGCCTTTAGGAAGCCTTGAAATCGCTTGATATAAAAAATTATTTTAATTACCTGAGAGTATTTGAGACTCGCGGCAATGAGGCTAATAGGGCTCTGGATAATTTGACTGAACGTGAGGTTCTTTATGTCGTGTACAAATACGTATCCCGGTGCGGATCCCAGCTCCCAGTTGCAAACGTCCTGGCTCATCATGCTCAGCTTCGTGAATTCTGCATAACTCCAATCGCTCAAGTCCATCGGTTTCAAGCGGTAACACACCACCACGTTACCATTTTTGTCTCTCTCAGACATCAAACTCATATCCCTGAGGGGAAAGAGTTGAAAAATCATGATCAATAAAGAAAATAGGTAACTGTCGAGTGATCGATCTAAAGCTCTCTGTCTGATCCCCAGTAAGTATAGAACTTGTAAATGTTGCAAATTTTGCATTAAAGCACTTTACTTCCCTAAACAGGGATATCCAAACTTTCAGCCTTTAAAGTCGATAATTTGGGGGTGAAAAAATCAAAATAGGTTGAAAACCGTAGTGTTTATTCGTTTCTGAACCTTCTTTCTATAATAAACGTATAAATAATTTCTTGTCCCATTCGTCTTGAAGAAAGTACCTGTAAAGGTTTAGGTGTTTTTAAAGGCCTCAATCAGCGTTTTAAGGTTGAAGAAAGTAGTGTAAAGTCTTGCACTAGTCTTTGACCAGTGCATTGCTCTAGATATGGTAGAACCGAGCTGATGAAAGTTATGGTATCCTTCCTTTCATCACCATGGTGAATGCGTGATGAGACTCCACCAGTGTGGAGTTTCCGACGATTTTATTGGGATCAGTCGAATAAAGTTCGAAGCCGTTAGAATTCAATGAGTTCAATTACTCCCATTCCAATTACCAGATCGATGGTTACGATCTTTGCATCGTTATGTTTAGTGTACCATGGCATAGGTTCCAATAACCTGTTCGCGTGAAAATTGAAAATTTCCGTGGAGATTCAAATTCTTTTTGGCTCTCTCACTGCAAAAAGAAATATTTATACGTTATACTAGGATGGAATGTCCTATTACGGAGATCTGGCACTTTCCAGCTTAGAAACAACCTTTAGGAAGTTCAAATTTCAAGAGCCTAAATGGCAAAATGGAGACTTCTTTAAAAGCTTTTTGGTGAGATAGGGTGTTTTCCAAAAGACTTTTGCACCGAAGTTTTCTTTTAAAAAAATTGAAAATCACAGGATATTTCAATTTAGTTTGGCAGTATAGTTTATTGGTATGACATAGTAGCTTCCAAGCCTGTTGTACATCAAAAATGGCTTTATGGAACATTCGGCTAGTTCCTACATTAATTTGTGTAGCCTTTATTTTCCATATGTTGACGCAAATATCTCCGATTTGCTGTTACTAATCCCAATTTGCTGTTAATGTGCTCCTAATTTGCTGTTACCACTTAGGTACCTGTTTGAAAGATAATAAAAACTACCCAAAATGAAAACCCCAATCGTATATACGGTCAAAAATTCGTGGCGAATTTATCGATTGACAAAATGGTTATTACTCTCTTGGAAACCAATCTTATTTTATCACCTTGCCTGCTTGAATCAGAGGTAAAATAACTACTACTCACAAATGTTTCACTGTTTTTCTCATCGAATCCAACCGCCGGTTTCCGAAAAAGTCCGAATATCTCGTTCGTATGGTGAAATTTAGGTCGATTGCCTCTTTCGTTTTCTCCAAGCTGAATTTACAAGCTCGGAGGTAGACGATTATGTGATTTTCTGTAATTGAAACATCCAATTGAAATAAAAGTTTTTATTATTTGAATCGTTGAAATGTTGATCGAAAAGAGTGGATCTATGTAAAATGGTGATTTTAAGTTTTGGGAACTCATAATTTTTACTGCGTTGAGAGTGAGGGTTGAAATTATGCATTCTTTAGTACATAGTAGGCATTCTATTCTTCAGTACTTGGATAAAATATAGATTTTCAATATTTCTGAGCCAATTAGTAAACTGGCCTTAGATGTTAGGAGAATATAATCTACCTAATATTTATTATATTCAACACTAGTGATGATGGAGTTTTTAATGACATTTTGATGACATGGATTGTGTTACAATATTACCGGAGTGACACTGATTTACGATTCTCCTCTCTATAATATTGAATTTCGAAATGATGTTCAGTTTAGGCTGCTTTAATGTGTCATTACTTTGAGGTTCTGTAAGTAATCTTTGTTGTTCAGGTTATTGGTTGGGAGTAAGCTCTCCCCATCTAAATAAATTCCCCCAAATTTTTTTCTCTTGAACCTGTCTAATGCAGCGTTTTTACTAAGCTACAGCATTTTATTCCTTTTTTTCGAAAATTGTTCCTCATTTGTACCCCTTTTATACTTGTTGCTCCGCTAGTGTTAGGTAATAACTTGATCCTTCGATCCACAAAAAACATTCATATAAGCTGAGCGATCGGCGAAGGTACATTCTTTACCCCGAACACCACAAAAACCGGACTATGCGGGTGAAAACAGAACAGGTGGTCGTGGTGACTACTTCAAATTAGTGGTCTCATCAAGAGTTCGTAATGGACCTGATAATATTATTAACCCGAATTGGACCATGGTGTCACTAGTGTCACCGAAAACATCGTAAGGATTCCACAGCTGTCCCAAGGTGTCACTACATTTAAATTTAAATTTAAAAATTAATGGTCAGAGCTGTATTTTTTTAATAACTTTTTGTAAGTTATTAGAAGTCAAAAAATTGTGTTAATGCAAACACTTGGAAAACTTCTTCATCGATTTCTTTGGAAATTTTTGTCATAACTCTATTTTGAGACTTCCAATAGCCCACGAAAAAGTCTGCTGTCCATTAAATTTAAATTTGGAATGTAATTTTGGTTACTCCAATGACACCGTGGGACAGCTGTGGAGCTCCTGAGA
Organism: Apolygus lucorum; assembly: GCA_009739505.2. NCBI lineage: Eukaryota > Metazoa > Arthropoda > Insecta > Hemiptera > Miridae > Apolygus > Apolygus lucorum. Next base: position 56,417,910 of record CM019179.2, read on the forward strand.
CGTTTTCGGTGACACTAGTGACACCTTGGTCCAATTAGGGTTAACTAATAATCATAAATTATATCATGATTCAGCATCGCTACCCTTGTGCAAAGCATATTCTATGTTCTTCTTTCTTTATATTTAGTAGCACCTCCATAGAGTTTGCATTTGTATCTCGTCTCGGATGTTATAATTTCCACGTTAGCTTGGGGCTAGCCCGAGGTTTACTTTATCTCTACCTGACATGGCCGGTAGATGTGGCTGCTTGGACAACCAGTCTTGGATCATGTTCACTTCTGACTTCTTCACCTCCGAACATCTCGCGTACTCTCCTTCCGCACTCAATTTCCACGGTCCGTTCATGTTTCTTCACGCTCCGCAGGTCCGATCCGCCCCCTTTCCGCAAACGAACTGACCCGCAGAGGACGGACCCCTCCAGGTGCTCCCTGACGTTTTTTCTTCCCGGTGACCGCACTTAAGTCCCATCGCTTCTGGGTGGGGGTGCGAGACTCGATCAGGTCCCTAATCAAGGTCCTGAACGTTAGAATAGGATGAACCCAGAATTCTGCCATTTCCTCGTCCATCTCAAATATCGTTGTGGGAGAAAGCTCCGTGCAACTGAAGCGTTTTCTACTTTCACCTTCTATACCTGCTTTCGATATTATGTTTCATACCTCTGACTCCTGAAAGGTAGACAATATTAATGTTTGCATCCAGGCTGCACAGAAAACCTATTATTAATTTATACGTATTCGGCGTTGTTTTTTCTTTCATTAGTTCCAGCAACGTTCAGTATTAATTTATCGTTTGCCGGTTGGATGCATTGATGAAATGCTCTTGCAGGTTCGAACACATACTTTGTCCATCATAGTTTGCTGATCGGATGATCTAAGGTATGATCTAAGTTCTGTGAATATGCCCCTGTAGAATGACCTGGTGAGGCGGAAGTTGACCACCAGGGTCCTGCGAGTTTTATTATATCCTTTGAGATTGGCTCTGTCAGGATGGAAGCTTATTTCAATCCGCTATTCCTTGTGTAATGTGAGAAAAAATATCCAGAGAAGGGTCCCGTTCGCGTCAACTTGCTCGTTACCCGATATCCCCCTGTGACTTACCCAAATCTCCGGGTCGATACAAGGGAGAACCTGGATCAAGCAAAACTTATTTATCAGTGTTCAGATAGCAATTGGGTGTGCGCATGATTTTTTTTTTTTTTTTTCAATAGATTTTTTTATCGAAAGTAGACCTCATCCTGAGAATTTTGACACCAGCCGTTTTCTTTTTGGATGAGTAGATCTTTTTCTATGATTTTTCAAAGTTTCGAATTATTATGACCTCACGCGCCCCTCCCGCCTGGGCGAAACTTTGAAAAATCGTATAAAAAGGTCTTCTCACGCAAGAAGGTCGCGGTTGGTGTCAAAATTCTCAGAATGAGGTCTAGTTTAGATTAAAAATAACAAATAACAGTTTTTCGACCCATGCGCATACCCTATTGTCATTAGTAGGGCTAGGATTCGAGCATATTTGCATATTTTTTTCCTGAATAGTACAAACTGAAAGAAGCCTTTTGGTGGTATTTTCACCTCTCTGGGACCAACACAATTTAAATTTATCGAGCATATAAATGCATAAAACCACGGTTTTCAGAATGGAAGCATATAAATGCATATTCATGTGGTTTTCGTCTAAATAGTTTGTTTTTCTTCGAATTCTCTTCCCGAATTCGTGCCCTGACCATCCATAAGGTTCGAAAACAGGAATGTCTGAAGGTTATTAACCTTTATTGAGGTCATTCCCACACCCTAATTGACTTTTTCCGGATTAGAGTGCGACTCGTCAGGTAAGCTGTCAAAGCCCCAAGCATCCTTTCCCTTTGAAAGGAGGTTGTAAGGGATTTTAGAGGTGTGCCTATTTTGGGAACCAATTTTTTTAGGTGGCTTTTCCCATGAAGTGGGAGAAGATTCGATCCTAGTGATGGTATAAATGTGGAAGGTCAAGTGAAGTTTCTGCATTCTACTCTCAGTTCGTAATCGTTTCCGTACCTATCTATCGAGTTCTTGTGATTTCAAAGTCCGCGATGCCTAAAGTTAAGGAACCTTTGAGTGTTTTACTCCAAAGATGTGCCAAGGAAGACCCTGACTCGTTTTTCGAGCATATTCTGCATATTTAACCACATTTAATGGGTTTTTGGAGCATATCTAACGAGCATAAAACACATGGTTTTCGAGCATATCTGGAGATTTTATCGAGCATATCGATCCTAGCCCTAGTCATTAGGTACCTAACAGTGGACCTTTCCTAGAATACGGACAAACTAAAATTTGCCATCCCATTCTAAAATATGATTTTAGGATGATCAAAATAACTTCAATTACTGGTCCAAAGATCTGGTAGGAAAATTGTTGTATTACCTATCCTGAGAACATTACTTTTCAACAACACGCTTTTCTTGGACATTTGGAATGAACAACAGCTGCCGAAGATAGGAACCAGAGAAAGATAGACAAGCAGAAACCAGAAACTCAATCATACATTTTGTACCCAATTACCGATCAGCTTATTCGAACTCGCCGAATGAGCAAAGCTTTCTGAGCATTGGTGAAAGAGTCTATGAAATTAGCCATATGTTGAAGTCAACCACGTGTAAATGAATTTATGTTTTTGTACATTTTAAAATAAATATAATGGAAGGGAAGCACTATCTGAGAAACACTCATGCTTTTGTGCTTTTCATTTTCCCTGACTCTGAAGGGCACCCAACCTCAGTATCGTGCTCCAATTACGCTTCCTTTGCTCCTCCCACGCACATGATGAGTAAGTGTCTTTCGCACCCCTTTAGTTGGTGGACCTTGCTCAAGCTATTTAGGTAAAACTTGGAGAGGGTACCTACTGACGATGAAATATTTGCTTGCTAAAGACCTGTAAAGATGAGCAACGTTTCAACTATCCAATGCCTTAAACTTTGAATGCTCGACGTGATTGTGAAACACAACGTAATTACAACAATTCTTGATTGTTAGAAAGAAAATCACAGTATTTTTCATCTTGTAAACATACGATCACTCCGTAGAATTTATCGACTGGTCATGGATTCCTCTGGTCTCTTCGTGGAATTGATTGGTAGGTACATTAGTTATCGGTACACGAGTTCTCCTATGTAATCATGAATCACAGCCTGATATTTTTTAACGATCTATTATATTGATTAAAGAGCCACACTGCCAAGCGTTTTGCTATTAACTCCAAACATAATCTGATTTGATTGGGAACTGGTAACCTCTTTGCCCAATCAACGTCTTAAAGGAAAGCCTCGTTCACGATAAACGTCTTAAAATTACAAAAATAGAGCCTAGATTTCAATCTGGAACTTGCTGATCATTTGCTAAAATAAGATCGTAATCCGGTCTAACCGTTTAGCTTTGCTTAACCCTTAACTACACGCGTCCTCCGCTGGAACAATTCTACACGTGTATTTTTTTATCTTAGTATAATTCTGGAAGCCTCCAGTGCAACCCAGAAAAAATCACTAGCTCTCAAATCCCGAAGGACTACGGGAAAATAAATAATTGACATTATTGAAGCATAAGAGGTACAGAAAAAATGAGCTTTTAGTCTCAGACAAAGTGATCGCGAATAACAGGAGTGACTATAACAATTTCTTTTTCTAATTCACATGAAAGAGAATTTTACTATTTATAAATCGACCAGATATTTGTTCCATTGAAGTCTGAAACACTATCTCAAAATATCAGCCTCATCATTTTCTGTTATTTTTCCGAAAATTCTCCATACCGAGCACCATAACGAACAACAGAAAATTTTTTTTCATCCGAAATTCCCGCAAACAGCAGTATCACGAAAATAAGGAATAACCCTTTTGGTTTATTATTTTCAACAATAAGCCTTTGGAATCGAACAAGAAAAAAAAATTTTAACCCCCCCTCAAAATTTGATGTTTTACGTTTCAAGGTACGTAGAATACGAAAATCGAATAAAAAAATTTCCGTCCGTCCGCCGTACGCGGCACTTTTCTTAGCAACCCTGGACCGATTTGATTCAAATTTGGTATATGGGCTCCATTTGGGGTCTAGTTGTGCCGCGAAGCTGGAAAATTAAGGGTTGAAATTTTCAAGAGTGCCCTAGCTCGAAAACTCTCGAAATAAAGGTATCGTTTTTTCCACCAATTTTAAATAGTATTGAATTTTTAAACATTTTTGAGACCACCCGGAGCTCTGTAGGACAAACCGTTCGGTCCGTACGAGTACTTGAAGGTTTTCCTTCGATAAAACAGAATCATGAGTGTGAATCGCAAAAGAGGTCTAATCTCCATTCAAATTTTATCGGACTAAAATGCGATCGCTGTTCATTTCTTCCATTTGTATACAGTTTTGCCTTCTGCGTAATCAGTAATCAAATTAACATGTTTAATGTTTTAGGGCTGGGGGTCATTCTGTGAATTCTTTCCATATGAAGCTTTCTATTTTTCGAATCGAGTGTGAAGCGTTTAGTTCTTTCTAATAAACTTGATTGTGAAGGTGTGAAGCCAGTATGGTGTGGTAGGTAGTACCTAGCTGGTAGGTAAAAAAAAGTTGGTAGGTAAAAAAAATGTTGGTGGGTAAAAAACGCTGCAAATCATTGCTCATAGGCTTCTTCACTCCTCAGATCACTGATCAGCTGAGTGAGCTCCGAAGCCATTTGCAATCCTATTGAATGGAAGTGCTCTTCCAGGCGTCTCCAGCATTCGAGGAAATCTTCTTCACTCCTCAGATCACTGATCAGCTGAGTGAGCTCCTAAGCCATTTTCAATCCTATTGAATGGAAGTGCTCTTCCAGGCGTCTCCAGAATTCGAGGAGATCTTCTTCACTCTTCAGATCACTGATCAGCTGAGTGAGCTCCGAAGCCATTTTCAATCCTATTGAATGGAAGTGCTCTTCCAGGCGTCTCCAGCATTCGAGGAAATCTTCTTCACTCCTCAGATCACTGATCAGCTGAGTGAGCTCCTAAGCCATTTTCAATCCTATTGAATGGAAGTGCTCTTCCTGGCGTCTCCAGAATTCGAGGAGATCTTCTTCACTCTTCAGATCACTGTTCAGCTGAGTGAGCTCCGAAGTCATTTTCAATCCTATTGAATGGAAGTGCTCTTCCAGGCGTCTCCAGCATTCGAGGAAATCTTCTTCACTCCTCAGATCACTGATCAGCTGAGTGAGCTCCAAAGCCATTTTCAATCCTATTGAATGGAAGTACTCTTCCAGGCGTCTCCAGCATTCGAGGAGATCTTCTTCACTCTTCAGATCACTGATCAGCTGAGTGAGCTCCGAAGTCATTTTCAATCCTATTGAACGCAGGAAGCTGAAATTTGAGAGGGAAAGTCAAGGGAGAATACAGATGGTGGTAGGTGCTATTGATGGAGAACCAGTGATCTATACAGAAGGGTGATCTATACAGAAAATCATGTTTAATGTTTTTCCCTCGCAAGGGAGAAATTAGATTGCCGATCACTCAGCTGATCAGTGACCACTCAGGCGCCTTCAGCATTCTCCATTGACCCTGCTTCTCAAATTTCAGCTTCCTGCGTTCAACAGGAGAGAAAATGGCCTTGGAGCTCACTCAGCTGATCAGTGACCATCTTGGTACAACTAGACCCCAAATGGAGCCGATATAACGTGGTAACTAAGAAATCGGTCCGTGGTAACTAAGAAAAAAAAACGTTGCAGAGTTGCGTGTCGGAATTCACAGAATGACCCCCAGCCCTAAAACATTAAACATGTTAATAATAAACCTTTGAGCAATGATTTGCAGCGTTTTTATCTTTACACGAAAATGTTGGAATTTGAGTTTTCATAAATATTGACTACAAAGTTGTTTTAACGAATCCTAGAACAGTACTTAAGTTTCTACACGCGGGCGGTACGGAGTGTTCAAAGAGGGGACCTCCCGACTCGGACGGTAGATAACTAACCAATGAAGCCCGCAAAAAAATATTTGGCTTGATTTCCGCGTAAAGGTAATTGTAGAAGGAGAATACCCGGAATCCCATCTACCGGAGGAGGGAGAACTGTGAGCTATTCCAAAAATTGATATGATATGGTTAATTATGTTTTTTTTTTTCAATATGATTTGAGAATATACATACAAGCTTTGCGTTTTACTTATAAGATTGAGTTCTGTACTCCTGCTGTAGTCATTTTCTTGGTTGTTGTGGAGAAGGAAGCAGAGGACGTCAATATACTCTTTTCAACATTTATTTGGCTAGCGCTTTCGGGGCAAACTATGGCCCCTTTCTCAATCCTACAAGAAAAAACAAGTAATTGAAGACTACAAAATTAACCTCTAACATGAAATCACAGTTAGTATAACCAACCAGTCAAAAAAAAATGTATGTCAAAAAACGTTATTACTTAATAGTTAATTTTTATTAAAACCATTAAAAAAATATGAGCCACCAAGATTAAACCTATTCTTCATCATCTAAAAAACTAATAAGAATATAAGCACCCAAGAACTGAACAATACACACACTAACACACAGACAAACATTAAAAAATAGAAAGAAAACAAAACAACCTACCTATATTCACTCTGCAATCATACTCCTACATCTTCCATCAGATTTTAGTGATTGAGGAGGGATGGAAGATGTAGGAGTATGATTGCAGAGTGAATATAGGTAGGTTGTTTTGTTTTCTTTCTATTTTTTAATGTTTGTCTGTGTGTTAGTGTGTGTATTGTTCAGTTCTTGGGTGCTTATATTCTTATTAGTTTTTTTAGATGATGAAGAATAGGTTTAATCTTGGTGGCTCATATTTTTTTAATGGTTTTAATAAAAATTAATTATTAAGTAATAACGTTTTTTGACATAAAAATTTTTTGACTGGTTGGTTATAATAACTGCGATTTCATGTTAGAGGTTAATTTTGTAGTCTTCAATTATTTGTTTTTTCTTGTAGGCTTGAGAAAGGGGCCATAGTTTGCCCCGAAAGCGCTAGCCAAATAAATGTTGTAAAGAGCATATTGACGTCCTCTGCTTCCTTCTCCACAACAACCATGAATATAAGATTGAGTGGGTTATTGAATAAGGTTATCGTTGAAGTGTCTCCGAGATTATTCAAATTTTAATGTCACAACTGGCCCTAATTATCAAAAGGAAAATGGAAACGATGTATACGTAGGTCCATCAAATCGTTCAATATTAATTTCTCTTCATGTTGATTCTGGTCTTCTATTCGTCGGTACGTCATTTACATTTGAAGGCTTCCTTGCTTCCCTGAACTTGATTAATCTTCTCTCTTCGTCTTCTTTGAAATATTGTGCGTTGCTCTCCATAACCTCTCTCAGATGTTCTGCAATCAATTGAGTTCGTTTGTAATCAAACGTTGTATGACACACACGAGTTTCTGTACAAACGCACGTTAAAACAAACGAACAAAGACTCACGAGAATGTTCGGCAAAAATACTAGGGTTCGAATCGGCTCAGTTGAGTGAATGTATCAACAATAATTGAATGGCATTGCAGATATATAATTATATAATACATCTTTGGATGTATCCATTCACCTGTGTACATAGGGATATTCCCGTTTAAGGTCCCTCCCAATTCTGGTGGTAGAACGGATGGATCCTCGACTTTGCTCAACATCAATGCATCTGAGTAAAAGAACAACTGAAAAAAAATCATATTTCCTTATAACCAAGAGAGACCCTCATCGCTATCAACCAACATAGGAAAATATATCCTGTTTGTTGATGCTTTCGTTATTGATTAGTCGGAATCTTAAGTAGTTATATTGTTAGTCTTACTGCAATAATAATATAATTCCTCATTCATGTTTTTGGCTCACCATTTCTTATATGTAATAGAGCTAGGTACATTTTTTTAACGTTCTCAGCAATTTATGTTTGAGATATCTTCCTTAGTTACCACTACTACTCCTTAGTACACGTATGCACTATACCTCCTCTCTCCCAAAACTATTTTTACTCGCTACCTAACTCTTTTTTTAACAGACTTCTGCTACTTTTGTCTTGCACGGGTTTTCTACAAATAATAACCCACTCAATTCATCAGGAAACCAAAGCATTTCTTTCTCGCGACAACAAAACAGAGCAGTTAATGACACAAAACACACGAAACTGCAGGCAGTTGTTTCGTGATTTACTACTGTAATGGATTGTTTGCTAATGGGTATGTTTGTTTCTATGAATAATAATGCAGCTGGTCAGAAACATTTCTTTCGGAATCGTCTTATCTTCCTGAACAATGGGGTGTGCGCATAAGTCGGAAAAACTGTTTATTGTTATATTTAATCGAAAGTAGACCTCATTCTGAGAATTTTGACACCAACCGCGACCTTCTAGTGTGAGAATACCTTTTTCTATGATTTTTCAAAGTTTCGAATGTTTATGACGTCACAGTGGGCTGGGGGGGCCCAGGCGGGAGGGGCCTCGTCTAGATGTCTACTTTCGATTAAAAATTTTTAAAAAAATCAGGCGCACTCCCCATTCATTTTTTTTTTTTTTTTTTTTTTTTTTTTTTTGTCAGTTTGTGGTCAATTCCTTGTCCCAGACGAAACTATACGAAGTCAATTCGATTTTACAGACATTTTCAGCGCTTGTGCAGGTTAGCCCCTAGATGGCTAACTGAAAATTTGATCAAAATTTACCTTGATATCTGTTAGTTTTGCCCTTAGAATTGATTCTACACACAGCTACGGAAGCGACATTATTCAGAAAACGCTGCAAATTATTACACAATGTTTTATTATTTTTCTATATAGATCACTCGTCTACAAAGCCACCAACCATCCAACATGAAGAAAAACATTGATCGCATTTCGGTCAGCTAAAATTTGAACGGAGATTAGGCCTCTTTTGCGATTCACACTCGTGTTTCTGATTTATGGTACGCAAAACGGTGGACGGGCGGCCAAATATTTTTTCGATTTTTGAATTCTACGTACCTTGAAACCATCAAATTTTGAGGGGGTGTTAAAAAAAAATTTTCTTGGTCGATTCCAAAGGTTCATTATTGAAAATAATAAACCAAAATGTAGATGGATAAAGAGTGGAATTATTGCTTTTGAAGGAGTTCATCTTTGTGGATTCTTGGACGCTTTAGTAGTGAGGAAGCAAAAATTAATTCTGGTAATTCTTTTTTGTCAGTTTGTGGTCAATTCCTTGTCTCAGATGAAACTAAACGAAGTCATAGTCCGATTTTACAGACTTTTTCAGCGTTTGTACAGGTTAGCCCCTAGATGGCTAACTGAAAATTTGATAAAAATTTACCTTGATATCGGGTAGTTTTGCCCTTAGAATTGATTCTGAACGCAGCTACGGAAGCGACATAATTCAGAAAAATGTAGGCGGATAAAGAGTGGAATTATTGCTTTTGAAGGACTCATCTTTGTGGATTTTTGTACGCTTTGGTAGTGAGGAAGCAAAAATTAATTCTGTGATTCTCTCTCTTCCGCTAAGTTGAAAACTAATCGTGACATTTATCTTTTTAATCTTTTGAAATCATGATTATTTCTAATAGACATGCGAACACTACTGATAAGATAGATGTGTATCCACCTACCTTACCAGTTGATAGAACCCATGTACCAGATTTACCCATCACCGATTTCCAAAGTCTCTTAAGAAGCAGCTTGAATCCATTACTGGTACTAAATAGCCAGTGGTGGTTCCTAAAATGATTCCACCGAATGTCCAAACTAGAAACCTCCCTCCTTTCACCAGGAATTTAAGTCAAAAAACCCTCCTGTGATTTATGGGACACACCTGGACTTGACAATTATAATACACCACTTTAGTTACATTATAGGTTGAATACTGTCTTCCAAATACTAAGTTTGGTTGAATACCTAACAATTTGTGTAGTTATTAAAACGGTTCATCGGTTTCACAAAATTCCTTTGAGGTATGCGAATTTTCTCCTTTTCCCCTCTATATCTGTACTTATTTTTCGGAGGAGTCGATTCTACAACTAATTCACGTTAGAAAATGTCTCCTAGCAGTTTTGTTTTTACCCCTTGTTTTTCTAAGTATTTTCAATTTAAAGATTTTTTCGTGTTTTCGACCTTATGTCACTAAAATTGTCATTACTACCTTAATTTACCTTAAAATATAAAAATAAGGGCACCGTTGAAAAGGGCGTCAAACTTCCCATCTTTCTAGCGGGGTCCTGATGAGTGAAAAATCAACTCGTAAATTAGTTTTTGTCGTGGCGAAATTTCCTATTTTTTCTTTCGGTTGTTGGTTCCGCAAGTATTTTTTGTAGGCATTAGAAATATGGAAAATTTAACGCCCTTTCCAACGGTTAGTTTTACATTTTCACTGTAAATTAAAGTAGTTGTGGTAATTTTAGTGCCGAGAGGTCGAAAACACGAAAAACATATTAAAATTGAAAAAAATCTTGGAAAATTACGGGGTTAAAAAAATTGCTAAGACATTTTTTTACTTAAACTAGTTTTAGAATCGACTCCCGAAGCTTTCCGGTCCTTAACATGGGACACTCTGTATGCTATATTAAAGTAAATCTCCTAAACTCCATAAACATAGAATGTAAACAGTATGAAATACCACGTGACTTGCAATAAGGAAGTACTCACCGATTCAGTGACATTTGTATTGAGTAAAGGTTTCAACAAGCTATAAGCCCGCTCTACCATTGTACTTGCGTTGACGAAATGAATCTTCTTCATATTCACCAGGGTGCACTCCTAATCGCAAAGCTGTATTAATTCGTGAATGTGTATTAAGAGGGAATAAAACACAAAAAAACATGAACATAACTGAAGACCTCTCTCAAACAGTAAGGTGCAAGTGCCCTCACTCCTTTGATGATATATCGTTTTAATAAATCGTTACTCATCCTATAAGAACAATGAGTTATTGGCGAGCAAAATTTGGTGTAGACTTACATCCTAACTGGTTCCAAAGTTTGTAGACAGTCAATGTTTACCTACGTATTTAATCTCAATTTTCAATAAACGACCTATTTTGCACTATTTCGAACCTAAGAAGATCGCTCGTACTTGTAAAAATCCGATAGCTTTCTTCAGAAACCGGAGTTGTGATATCGGAGTGTGACTGAGACTCATTCCTTTCCCGTCCAATATGAATATGAAACCAGGAACTAGGTCGCTGCTCCTCACGATGGCCTCCAATGCCATAATGTACATCTTCATATTCCACACTGTGTTGAAATGAGAGGGGTCTGGATCCTTCAGACCGAAATATACGAACTTATAGCCTTCCTTGGATTTTTTTGGGAAAGCTGCCATGTACCTGTTTTCGACACAACTTAGTTTTATTGGATTTTCTAGTATGCAGCTGAAGGTCGATGATATGTGTAGAGGCAGTTTCTTCAAACTATCCTAACCACGATTACAATTAATAATTTCTTCGCCGATGAAATCTACGATTAGGTACTTCGTTTTCAAAATAACGTTGTTTCGATGACACCATTTAATTTTTAAACTTTGTTTCAACTCTTTAAACTTAGATGTAATACCATCATGAAGGTATTTCAAGAATGGAAATGTGATTGAGAGTGTTATTCAACGCAGGTTCATTCTACCTTAATACTTGTTTCTAATAATACCTACTCTTGTTTCTCGGTGTTTTCTGCTGCCCAACATCAACCACAATGCAAAATCAAACCCCTATGTGTCTCATTATTTATTTAATATTTTCCTAAATGAACCTTTGGAACGTTCATTTTGCAGCATTTGCACTGATACGCGAATATTGGTTTAAATTGAAATTGTTGATTTTGGATTCATATCAAAATTTAAAAAATGTTTGCAGTTGTGCAGATCGAAAGAATTTGGTTCTTCTAAAATCCTCGTTTTTTTTTTTTTTTTTTTTTTTTTTTTTTTTTTTTTTTTTTTTTTTTTTTTGGCAAAGCTGGCTCCGCGTTTGTCTCTACTGTTGCCGAGTGGTATTGATTGTTTCTGGGGTCAATTGGCCCAACACAATCAATGAAGATGCCTGCGAGCTGCAGTAATGATTTTTATCCCCACTCTCTTGATGAAACAGCAGGTACAAGGAGTAATTTCTCTCTGGCGTTAGCCACGTCTATACAGAATGTGCCGGGGATGGCTCACGAATGAGGAGGTGACTAGTTTTCCTGTAATACTCGTTAAGGGTCAGGAATAGGCAGCATTCAGGTACTCAGTTCCCTCTTCTTGTAACTTGAGGTGTTCTCGTAGATTTCTGCAGGACCTGAGTCCTCCTCCCTCTTCTTTCAGCATGGGATACTTCCATGTCCCGGCATAATAACTAGTAATCGGAATAATTGTGGGATTTTGAATATTCATGGTTGATGTGGGTAGACCTCGAGACGGTTCCCCATGAATTTCTTCAACATAGGTAGTTTTACTTAAACACAAATCACGATCATATTGCTCGATTTGGCTCCTATTTGGAGGAGTTTGAAGTAAAGTACTAAAAGAGTAATTTTTTTTCATTTTTTTTTTCATCACGATCCGATTTGCAGAAGCAACTGTGTTCTTACATGTGAAAACGATGCAAATTATTACACAAAGGTTTATTTTTTTTCTATACAGATCACTCATGTGCAAGGAACACAGCTTTGCCATTGTCACCACCTACCAACCATATTTTCAGAAGAAACAGAGAGTTGTGGGTGCCTTCATTAGAAAGTTTGATTATTGGTTGCTAATGAAGCAAAACTGAATACAACTCGTAGAAACTAATAATCATCGCATTTTGGTCAGCTAAAATTTTAACGGAGATTAAACCTCTTGTGCGATTCACACTCGTGTTTCTGAATTATCATAAGTCCAGCCCGTAAGTTCTCTTGGGGAGCGAACGGTTTGTTCTACAGAGCTCCGGGTGGTCTCTAAAAATGCAATACTCTATCAAATTGGTGAAAAAACAATTCTCAGCTAGGGCACTCTTGAAATTTTCAACCCTTGATTTTCACCCCTTAGAAGTGACTGACGTCTACCAAAAGCTTCGGGGCACAACTAGACCCCAAATGGAGCCCGTATACCAAATTTCATCAAAATCGGTCCTTGGGAACTAAAGAATGTGCCGCGGCGGCGGACGGACGGAAAATTTTTTATTCGATTTTCGGATTCTATGTACGTTGAAACGCAAACCAACAAATTTTGAGGGGTGGGGTTAAAATTTTTTTCTTGATCGATTCCAAAGGTTCTTTAATGGAAATAATAATATTATTTAAAAAATTGTATATTTAAATGTATGTATATTTAAATTGTATATTTAAATTTAAAATATTGTATATTTTGTATATTATACAAAAAATTATTACCTACCAATAACACAATCGAGAACGACTTCACAATCGTGTTGATGTTTTTCAACTTAAAAAACCACCAACATGATCGTGAAAATCAAATTGCATATTGGGGGAATTCATCAGTGGTAATACTCAATATTATTACGTCTTATTTTTACGTCAACTAAATTTTATATATCCATGTTATTCTATGTGAAGAAGCTACCCGACTGCTCAGACTTTGTTTGAGTCATGACTGTTGAACCCGAAATTTGTTTAACAAAATCTGAGATACCTCGGGAAACAAACACTTAATCGACAATGAAACCTTTGATAAAACTGACCCTTGAGATACCCGCTTAAGTGACTGTGGTTACATTAGTACAGCATCAATATTAGGCCCTTGAAGGATACTTACACCACATTCCAAAATTGGATAGCCTCCGGCTGTGTGAGATCTCTCCCTGTGAAAAGCTGCGGTAGGTCCATCATAGTTTTAAAAGCGGTTTTCAAGTATACAACGCATCTGTCCGGATCGTAGCTCGTGCAGTTCAAGTATTCAACTATTTGGCTGTCTGCCTGGAAAAGTATGCTCATTAACTCGTTGTTTAATATGCAGGGAGCAAAAAACATTTTCCATTCTAAACTGTGTGGATTTCACAAACACTTCATTTTGGTTTATTATTTTCAATAATGAACCTTTGGAATCGACCAAGATTTAATCAGCCGGTATAACGGCATAAAACGGTACCGAATAATCAAAAAAAGTCTGCCAAGTGGCTGTGGCACATATCTTCCTCGTATCAATAACCCGATTATATAGATGCTCCGATGCATAGTAGTTAATCTCAAAACATCAATCACTAAGTACCTTCCGCTACCCTCATAGACCACGAGGTTCATGATTTTCATAGGGGACCGTCTACACACCAATCCGCACAATCCCTGGAAATTTCATTGAAATCGGACAATAACTTCGTATAGTTATGCGCGTTACAAGGAATTCATGACAGACAGACAGACACGGAACCGAAATTGTTCAGAAAGCTCTAAAACGCAAAACGCGAGTGAAAATTTTGATTTTGGAGAACTTTTTTTTTCGTCCTTGAAAAGTGAAAACAAAGCTTCCGCTACCTTGGTAGACTCGGAAGCAAAAAATTACAAAAACTATATCAACATTCTGTCTACTGCGCCGCCCCACTCTTTGTCTAGCCTCGGAATCCAATCGCCAAAACGTTGACTTCGTTTTAAAAATTCAAGTTTTTCGGCGTTCAAACTCAAATTTCTCTCCTAAATTCGATTGTAAAATTGTCCTCGCAGACAATTGTCGGATTTTCCCCCAACCATCCTCAAAAACTCAGTTTGAGTGAATTGTAAAATCATGCATTTATCTAAGTAAACTCGATATGATTTATCCATTTCATTGTTTAAAATCTTTAAAAAATCTACGTAAAATGTAAAAATCTACCTATTTATGGACCGGAATCTGTTTCGACTCGAGGCCCAGAACGCTCACCCGCCCAGGATCGAATTTGAGCTACCATAATCACGCTTTCGGCCAAAAGGCCTCTTTTTCAAAAAAATGTCCCAAATCTCGAATGTCGAAGAAAATGGTTTTCGAAAAGTTTAGGAACAGCAGAACGAGAAAAATTGTTCAACAAAGATTTTCCACTATTTCAATATTTAAAAAAATCATTATTATGACGATACAAAAATGCATCAGTGGCCGGAAATGGGTTAACTCTGAAATGGAAAGGTGACGTAAAATACGTCTCGCGCCTGTAAAATGGTGTAGGGGGGGGGGGGGTGCTAGGGTTCCATCTATGCCTCCCCCAGATGTCCTCTAGGTCAGGCTTGACCTGCGACTCCGTGCGCATAAAATTTTCTATTTAAAAAAAAAATCTATAAACTCAATACTATTTCAAATTGGTGAAAAAACAATACCTTTATTTCGAAAGTTTTCCAGCTAGGGCATTTTTGAAAACTACAACCCTTATTTTTCACCCCTTAGAAGTGACTGACATCAACAAAAAGATTCGCGGCACAACTAGACCCCAAATGAGACCCATATACCAAAAAGAAGAAGTTAATGATTGATGAGGTTATTCAGGAGGCTTTTGTTATGTATGAACTTATTCAAAAAACTCACCAGAATTTAAAATTGAGTTTATTTTCAAGTGAATGTACTTAGTGATCATTTGCAATGTCTGTAACTCTTTTAAATCGGATCATATTTAATTATTAGTATATACCTACATAAGAGGAAAGTACATCATTTCAAGTAATTTTGCTCAAGTAATTTATTGATAAGGTATAATTACAAAAATTTCCATTTTGGGACGAAATTGTTTTCTTTTCTTTTTTTTAAATGAAGGTCCCAGTTAGCTAACCTTAGTACGAGCCGTTTTAGCAAATAATAAATTGTAGAGAACGTTGAAGCGGAAAAAAATCAAGGGAAACTCAAATTTTCTGTGGGAGTAAAATTTACGTCGAGGGTTTCCATGAAGCGTACAGTGCGGAGGGTTTCCATTTCAGGTGCTTCTTAACCTGCATCTACCATAGCAGCTGTGTCTCATATAATATATGAGACAGTATATTACACAATATATTATATTGTCAATTGTCTACTGTGGTGACGACACTTTGGCTGAGTCCTGACTGAACTACAAAAACATCAGGATCATTCTTAACACATTCTCGACTTCCTAGAGTCTCATTATTTGGTACGGTTTGTTATCCCTAAAAGTTTTTGACGTCACCTGTTATATCGTTCGGCACGAGCGACTGGGATTCGTTGGCCAGCTTTTGCCTCACTAAAGCGATCGACATTTTGTGCATCTCTATCGATTTGGTGTGTGGCGTGGAACCAGGTCTCACAACGCTTGGATAAGTGTTGCTGCTTCGATTGGACTCTGAAAAGGAATTAGTAGAAGCCGTGATCTCCTTTCTCAGAGCACGACCACTCGGTGTTTTCACGTGTTTCATGACTTGGGCCGCAGCGCTTTTACTCTTTTTCATTTGGTCGGATTTTTGAAAATGATGTAGGTGTTGTCATATGGAATTCTTGCTCTCGGAGTGAGACGTGCCTTGCTTAAACCTCCTCTTATTGCAGCGAAAATTAAAGTATCTAAGCAAAGTAGTTATTTATTATGAAACCTGGGGGTTTGTTGACGTAATATTTATGTACGGGCCATTTTTGTTTAAACGTTGAAATTTTTTCATTCTTGGGTTTACAGTCGTGTGGGTACGTCGTCTAAATAACATAATTTTTGTGGTTGTGTCAGATTGTGTTTCTGCCTGTTTATACCTACATCGCCCTTCAACTGATGAACCGTTAAGGACGGTTTAAAATAATTAGTGGGTTTCTGGAAGCAATTTCTGTCAAAACTTCATTAGAACGAACCTTTCTGATATAGGTAGTTTATTATAAAGAGTTTATTAATAGTAGATAGCCTTCTATGCGTGCTGCAAATATCTGGACTTCTTTGTGTTACCTACTTGTTTTTTTTTTTTTTTTTTTTTTTGGTTTTCATGTAACTACCCATGATTAATTAATTTCGTAATTTTTTTTTTAGGTTTGTTGAACAGCCCTACTAAATCGAAGGTGCAAGATTATCAAATTGACACAGGCATTCTGACTTGGGAAGACAGTCAAAAAACAAGCAACTTGAACTCATCAGAGACTTTGGCCAATGGTACGTTCAAATGCATCCTAATCAAGTTGTTTTCGCGTTAAACTGAGATTTTTCTAAATGCTGGTTATTTTGTCAACTTTTTTCAAAATCATAAAAACGCCACAGAGATGTAGCCACTGCTCTCTCACGGTGTGTAGCTTGATATGTGTAGTTTCTAATTTACTTGGTAATTCAATGTTTAGGCGATGGGCTTTTTGCAAGCAATGACATGGATTGGTCTCAGCCTGTTCAGCCTGCGGAAGACAAGCTTGAACTGGATTGGGGTGACGACGAGCCAGATGAAGATGACGACGATGGAGGTTTGGAGTTCAAAACGTCAACTACGGCTGCTCCAGTAGATGAGCCGCCTCATGACATCGTTGGTAGGTCCTGAGGATTTTTAGCATCTCAGTAACGGGTATATTTGAGGAGGGGGTAAGCTAAATTTGTTGATGCTTACCAACATGAGTCTAGCCTAGGGCCAATGGGAGGATGCAAAGCTGGCTACTTGCCTCTCTCGTTTCCTGCGCACTACAGCATCCATAACGACTATATCAACACCCTTTGTTTGCTAAATATAAAGAATCGTAAAATAAAAAATATGATTTCATATTCGTTTCAGATGAAGACCACCATGAAAGTGATAATGCAGAACCTATGGATATCATGGCGCAGCAACTCAAATTCGTTGCGTGCCTCAAAATTCTCATGGAAGAGCTCTCCACTCTCGCCACTGGTTATGAAGTCGATGGGGGTCAGCTGAGGTATCAACTGTACCTGTGGCTTGAAAGAGAGGTTGAAGCTCTCCGTCAACTTTGTAACTACAGCCCTGGTGACATGGATTCTGTCGATCTACCATGTAATGCCAGTTTCCTATCTCCTTGAATCATCATCATTAGAGTATTTTGCAGTTTCAAGAAATCTTTGTCGTTTTAGATGATATCGCTGAAGCAGTTCAAGATGTGACTAGAGACTGTAATACTCCCACATTAAGTAGCAGAGAAAAGCCTACTCTGCATGAAATACTGATGGCTGAAAAATCAGATTTTGAAGCTAAAGTTCAGAGAGCCGCTAGAAGAAAGAAGTGGCTGAAAGGTGAGTCATAGGTTTCAGATTGATTTTGTCCATGTAAGAGTACGTCTATGAGTTCGAGTGAAGTAATCCTCAACTTGCGATGGGCGTAGTTATTCTTTCGCAATGACAAATTGTGCTGGTATCTACACTCTACATTATTACTTGTTACAAACCCTCATATTCCCCTATGATGTATATCTATTTTTAAAGGAGAAGACATGTTCCTTTCCTAACGGTAATTTGATTTATTACCCAGTCTACAGAATGATTTGCTGACGTTTGTTCTTATTTCTAGCGAATGAAACACTACTCCGGACTCTTCTGAGTTACTGTTCGCTCCATGGTGCCAGTGGAGGAGGCCTAGCTTCAGTCCGCATGGAATTAGTTCTTCTCCTTCAAGAACTTCAGCAAGAAAAAACTCAACAGCAACTTCTATCTCCTCTTCCTTTCCCCACCACACTTCCTCTCCTTTCAGCGAGCGTCGCATGCAACAAAACTGTGATAGCTGATCCAGTTCGACATCTGCAGGTATTTATATAAATACTCTAAAAAAACTCTGTGTCCATATTTTTTCAGATGAATGCTATTAGCACTCCCGGACTCTTGAATCTTGATTTTGTTATCTTAAATCGCCAAAGAAATAAAAATAAATCATTTTTCTGCAGTCGTATAACCTTTGGAATGTTCCAGGCACTTGCTCACGATATGCTGCAAGCAATCATTGAACAAAGGTCACCTCCGTCCCTAAACCTCGTTAATTTGAGTGAAGTTTTCGTTCTTCGAGATTTAGCTGTCGCTCTGTCAGCATGTATATACCAATCCCTTTGTGACAGTGATACTTGTAGCATCAAAATGAACGCAGACAGGTAAGAAAACTATGTTTACAAAGATCAATTATCATTACAGTTGTATAACATTGCATTATAAATTGTATTGCTGGTTTGCATTGTGTTATAATGATGACCGCACGATCATTTCTATGTTCCAGTGGTGCTGACACTTTATCGTTTTGCAACTACAGCAGTCATTTGATTGCCACCCAAAACCGTCGTAGACGATACTCCGTTGATGAACCAGCTCACATCATTACTCAACCTTCCAAGTGGCCTGGTATATTAACATTATTTGTACTCACTATAAATGTAAATACTACACTATGCTGTAAATTTTCATATTTTCTCGATTCATGAGAACAAACTTGATAACCGAGTATCGTTCTCATCTCATGCCGTTACAATATCCATATTGAACAATGGGGATTTTGCCTCAATTTTAGATTCTGGAATTTCAAATCAAATCCTATAATAGGGCCCTAAAACAACGTTTAACTGTAGAAGAAATTACCAAAGAAGAAAATGCCTAAACAACTGAAGTGGGGTCAAAAAACACCTTGAAGATCGAGGGAAACTGATTATGTCGCTACCCAGGGTTCCTCACGCAAAACAGTGCTCTGGTGAAGCGTAAAAGGAGTTTCGGCAAATAGTCTCAGAGAATGTCAACAGGTAGAGTCATAGGCGCCCTCACGATAACATGAAACGATCCACTCAAGTAGTGTGATTCAAATATCAAAACTAACTACTATGGAAACTAAATAAGAGAAGATGAAGACTAATAGTGCTTGATAAACTAACAGGTAGAATCGTATTGTGAAAAAGAGGGAGTAAAATTGCTTCTTTTTGTCACTTTCCTGTCTGGGTTCTTTCTGCCAGTTTGCGGCGCACTCGTGTATTCAATTACATAAGCTAGTTGTTTCATGTGGGCTATCAGAAGTAGCGCTGCTGTTGTAAGCAGAAACTCGTCACGTCACAGACTCCCGGTTCATTTAAAATGTCCATCTTCCTTAAATTCTCTAAATTTTTTTGGATGCGTTTTCGAGCAGCACAGTATGGTTTTCCCTCTTTAGTGAACCCTCTTTCGAAAAAAAAAATTAAATAATTGAGAGGCAAATTCCCCATTAAGCAAAGAAACCCAGCAATTATTGTCCTAGATTGATACAGATGATTCGAAGTACCAATAAGTATTCTATTTTTACAGGTGTGACAAACCTAAGAGCGTTGCTAGTCAGAGAAAAAGATGATGATACGCCTCGCCTCAATATCTTACTTTGCGAGACCTTCGTTGCCACCTACATGGCTCTGGCAGTCTATGCCTTGGCGACTTGCGATTGTCATATTCTCTACAGATTGGCTGGTCAAAACTTCTCAGATTCTACTTGGGCTATGTTGTTTGGAGGTGGTGTGAAAAAACTCCTTCGAGTTGCTCAAACTGGGGTATGTAAGATTCTTGCTCTCCTTCAAAATATAATGTTACCGAAGTCCCACTAGGAGAACAGTTAAGTAGCATCAAAGACTTGAATGGTGCCCCACAGGAGGGGAGATCTTGGAAATCGGTGATACGTTGAATGTTTTGAATAGAACTTATAGATAATTACTTTCAGTTCTACTTATTAATTGTGTTATAATTTTTAGAGTGTATTACCCATTGAAAAGGAGACGAGAGAACCGAGACCGACTGACCCTGCTGGCATGTGGAATTCAGCAGTCAATTCCATCACGAAAAAAAGGATGCAACTCAATATGAAGATACTTGGACAATTCGTGGCACAAACCAGTAGTACCCATATGAAGGAAGACAAGCCAACATACAGAGAACAGTTTGTTCCACCAGAAATGTCGATGATTTCATACTTTTTGAGTAAGGTAAGGGGCATCATATTTTTAGGTAATAACTTTGAATGTTCTAACCGCAGGTACACCGGGTAAAAAATTGTCCGTGTGAATTTAATGCTCATTAACCTTATTTTCATCAACATGTTTTTAGCCTTCACTGCCTGAAGAGGCACAAGATGTCGACTACGATTCAGCTGGCTCTGAGCACAGTGAAGACGAAGAAGAAGAAGAGGAAGATGTTTTCGAAGGTGATACCACTAAGGACACACCAGACATAGACCTCAAAGACAATACGGAACATTCCAATCCACACAGCTACTCTTGGGCAGTCATGAGATATGCAGTGCTTCGAATCATGCAAAACCAGCTTCAAGAATTTCTTACTGTTGCTGGAATCGAACTGCCAGGTATTTCTCTGATTGTTTTGATTCTTAATCGAAGGATCCATGCTCGAGTTTAAAGTTGAGGGATTATTTATTAACTGATACCTTGTTTTTCTCCTTAGAACTTCCAGTGTGTAGCCCTCTCATCCATGGTGTGATGAGAGTAGTCCAGCAATGGCAGGAAATGGTGAAAGAAGATTTGGAGTCGAGAGGACCACCGCCTCCTCGCTACATCCCAGGTTGCTATGTGGAGCCTACACCCCTCGGCCAGTCTTCGGGCCCAGCTATTCACAAATATCGTACTATCCTCGAAAAGGGCAACACTCCATTCCAGTAAGTTTCAATGTTCTCCTCAATAAATCACGTAACCTTTCACGAACTAAACTGAGTTTCAGCTTGGAATTTGTACTACATGAAGGTACTCATGGATACTACCGTTACTTCGTTCAACTCTCAATGCTACAACGAAGAATCGCAATTTGAAACACACATTTACAGTCTTAATTCTTCATGCTATGTATTTTATTCTTCACTTATCTCAAATAATATCGAGTGATTCATTGCAGTCCGCGACATTGGTCAGCTGCCCCGGCGAGAAGGTTGTGGTGTTTCTTGGTCAGGCAAGAAGCTGTTCAAGATACGTTTATAAAAGCAGTATTCGGTAAACGCCATCGCGGTTCAATAATTGAAAGTTCAACTGACATTGCTGACAATCATGATGCGGCAGAACCGTCTTCCCAAGTTATGGAACCCTTCCGAATAATTCATAAGGATCAAGATCAAATATCTGCTTTCTGTCTCAACCAAGTGAGTAGTAACGATTTCTAAGTTCTTTTCATGTTCCAATATAGTGCCGGCAGAATGTTTTTTTCAATATTGACTACTTTCAGGTCAATAGTGGGTTGCTAGCTATGGCAACGACAAAAGAAATTCAGGAGATGGACATTTCCTTACTGCTAGAACATCCTTCTTGGCTCGAAGACGAATGTGAATTCGATATCATAAATTTGACCAAGTACGTTTGCGATATATATAATAAAATTAATTTAAATCAGACGTTTTACTTGATCCGTGGTTCAATAGTTTTATGGATCCATTGCAGGGAACCTGAGCTTATGCCTGCCACTTCCTTCCTCATTATTCAAACGCCGAACGACAAGACACCGCAAACTTCTCTGAATATGCAAACAAACACTTCTGTAAGTCCTCAACCTGGCTTGGCAGGACAGTCGGGTCGCGGTGCATCGATGGTGAGTCGCTTCTTCTTATTTGATTATAACTTTTAACGTGAACTTAGCATTAATTTAAACTTAAGTTTACAATTTCATTCATGTTCTCTCAATATATATTATTACTGGATTCTATTGAAGAAACGAGATGGGGTGTAGAATATTCCAAGTCAATAATCGAAGCATGAGGTCTACTCACCTCATTGATCTCTAATGAATCAACTCCATTCCCATCAATAACTCTTCTTGAATATTGGGTCTGATACAGTGAACCAGGTTCACACATTGTCTGAGGAATTAGCACGGTACGGTTGAAAATGGAGTTGTTGGGTACCAATCTGACAACGTGGGTTTTCAAGCAACCTTCTGATGGTCGAACTGTTCTGTTTAGATGGACTCTACAACCAAATCGCATTTACTATTCTAAAGTTTTTTTTCCTTTATGGGGGTGGGGAAACTTATTAACCTTCCGGTACACGCGTAGGCGACCTTAGTTTTCGTATTTACACGCGCATTCTTGATTCCCGGACGGCGGGATCTACTGCTATTTGTTAGTTACCATATTTATCCAGAGATCACGCTGGTTTCAACTTGCCAAGTCAAACGTCGCGCCAGCGTTATCAGTTGCAATCTGGCTAGTGCGCAGTAGAATATATAAATTTATAAATTGATTGGCTTTTTTTTACTTGCTCCCTCCTCCCTCCCTGGGAGCGCTAATGAATATAGAACCCATCTGTACTGCGATAACGATGATTTGGTTGAGGAAACAATCATGTCGATTTCATTGGAAAAAGTTGGCTATTTATGATTTTAGGTAGGTACCTATTTATTTGGTTTATGAGCATACAAACTTTAAAATTATAGTAAGTTTGATTCAGGTGGTTTACCTAGCATATTGACACAGCTGTTAACAACCTTTTCAATAATGACTTTGGGCAGTTAAAACTTCATTTTCATGGGCGGCATGGGTGCCGCCACGCGGTGTGAATTGAAAAGCGAAATGGCGCGGGTACCGGAAGGTTAAGAGCGAAGGGGAAGTTCACCCCAACAGTGTTGGACTCCCCAGCATTGGGCCTACCAACTAAAACCCCACTCCCTCTGCTTAGGACTCACCCCGGAACCATTTGTACAGTATTACTTCAGGGTGAAGCCCCCAATAGGATTGGCTTAATCTACAAAACCTATAGAGTAGAAGGTCATAAGGCAATGTTGACTACCTTACCTACTCCTTGTAAAGTACTGAAAGTAGCTTGCACTCCATCTTGAAACTTTCAAATCTTAGTTTCCTACATTTACAGAAAGGTTAATAACCTTTGTCTATTGACTCAATATTGACTAATTTTGAATACCATTGTTCACGTTGAGTACCTACAAGTTGCAGCCTACAGATGTTTGATGTGTAGTTCAACTTATAACTACTTTAGTAGGCATAGATATCGGTTAGTCAACACCCAACTCATCCTACGTCTAGTTAGCCAGCTACTTCAATGAATATGCCTAACTTAGGTCTACTTAATAATAATTTGTATTCTCGTCTATGTTTGAAAACCCTTAGTGTATCTACCGCGTAGTTTACTTTGTCATAAATATCCTCTAGTGGTTATTAACCCTAGAAAGCCACCTACCGCTTAAAGTACATCAATTAATGGATGTGCCGAGCGAAAGGCATCTGTAGGTCTTCCACAGAAAGTCTGTTCCGTGTGGCACGTCGAGTCTATACTTCTTCTTGGTGAAACCTTTGCTGGGAAATTGTATTTTATTGTGGTGGCTCCACTGAAAGGAAATCCGAGTAGGTATGGATTTCAGGGGGAAGGGATTTTGAGGGAAAATTTTGTAACATTGAGGGGTGAAATTCCAGAAAATATTTTGTATCCATGGCGATTTTCACGAGGATAAGAGACAATTAGTTCTATATTCTCCAGAAGAATGCACCAAAGGGGTACAGAGTTTCTTTGGTAGACCTAAAAGAAACCTAATAATGGGCCACTACAGGTTATTTCAACACCATTTTGAGACCATTAGGTGAAACTTTTTTCTGGAATAATAAATTAACACGTTGGACGCGGATCGCGTCTATGTCACGCGACATAGACCACCTCTCGCAAAACGTTCAAGGATATCTGCTCCTGTTCTTTCGTTCTCGGTTACCGCTCTTTTCTAGGTGTTTTTAGTGATAGATGAACTGTTTATGAGACAAACGGTTCAATCTAGAGCTGAATCAGTCAAGGTTGAAGGTCAGCAGTGATCATAGTGACACCTTATTTTTGAGCGCTACTCGACAAAATATTTCTCCACCACAGTGGACCAACGCGTTTTTTTTTCGCGTTCAACGTGTTAACATGGATCAAGGAGCGATTTTGATATGTATCATAAAATCGAGTTATATTTGGAAGTCTTATTTAATTTATCCATGACGAAATTAATAAAAAGAATAAGCTAACTAGGCAATTAGTCTCCCAAACTGCTGCACTGCTCCTGGTAGTCAGTGCAATGGGGTATTTCAGTCAATTTTTTAAACTTTTTTTTCAAAAGAGTATGGCTCAGTAATAACGGTAATTGGGTCTGTTCATCGAGAAAATGTTTTTAAAAAACGTCTGCCAAGTGGGTGTGGCACATAGCTTCCTCGTATCCATAACCCACCCGATTATATAGATGATCCGATGCATAGTAGTTAATCTCAAAACACCAATCTCTAAGTACCTTTCACTACCCTCATAGGGTACGATTTACACGCTAATCTGGACAATCCTAGAAAATTTCATCAAATTCGGACGAAAAATGTAAGTGCGGTAGTGATTGGAATCAAAAAATTTCATAGCCAGACTGGGAATCGAACCTGGAACTCTTAGGTGTGAGTCCAGTACTTTGCTTACTGATCTACAGAGGGGTTTGTAGATTGGCTTTGAGATCCTCACCTCAGACGCAACTGTTACGGCTGTTACAAGTATTTTACGATTGCGCATGCGCAGAGGCTACTGTGAATTTTAAGGCCTTGATTTTCATTGGGGACCATCTACAACTTAATCCGCGTAATCCCTGAAAATGTCATCGAAATCGGGTAGAAATTGTGGAAGTTATGGCTGTTACAAGCAATTCACGTTCGCGCATGCGCATCGGCTTCTATCAGTCCGAAGGTGATGATTTTCATAGGGGACCATCTAAACACTAATCTGTAACATCCCTGAGAATTTCATTGAAATCGGATGGAAAATGTGGAAGTTACGGCCGTTACAAGAAAATTAACGTTTGCGCATGCGCAGTGACTACTATCAGTCCGAAGGTGATGATTTTCATAGGGGACCATCTAATCACTAATCTGTAACATCCCTGAAAATTTCATTGAAATCGGATGGAAAATGTGGAAGTTATGGCTGTTACAAGGAATTCACGTTTGCGCATGCGCAGTCGCTTCTATCAGTCCGAGGATGATGATTTTCATAGGGGACCGTCTACACACCAACCCGCACAATCCCTGAAAATTTCATCGAAATCGGACAATAACTTCGTATAGTTATGCGCGTTACAAGGAAATCATGATAGACACACAGACACACAGACAGACAGACACACAGACAGACAGACACTGAACCAAAATTGTTCAGAAAGGTCTAAAACGCAAAACGCGAGTGAAAATTTTGATTTTGGAGAACTTTTTTTTTCGTCCTTGAAAAGTGAAAACAAAGCTTCCGCTACCTTGGTAGACTCGGAAGCAAAATCAGAGAAGCTAAGGAAAGTTGAAGATTTGAATGGTGTAACATAGCTAGCCAACTGTCTTTGAAAAAAGTATCCATGCACAGAGAAGAGATGAAACCCTTGGAGGACCTCTTGGATACTACAAAATACTACTCACACATGCGCGCGGCGTAGTGTGTGTGCGTTTATGGCAGCCCGCCTTTTTTTCAAACGTGTGATCTCTTTAATTAATTTTTCTACCACATTTTATAGTATCATTGGTCTTAAAGTCGGAGTATACAGGTTTTCAAGGGTGCTGAATCCAAATTTGAGGTCAAAAACTAGAATTTCCAACCCACCGAAATACCCCATTGAAGTTAATAAAACACGAAGAAACTTGGTACAGGTGGCTTTCTAGGGTTAACTACAAAAAAGAGAGTTTGTGCAACCAAAAACGAAACTTCAAAATAATTGGAAGTCTTGCATTCAAACGGGATTATTTCAGATCTTGATTGGTAGGTTGTCATCTTGGAGGCTACGTTCCATAACTTGGAGTAGGTAGCAGATTGCGTTGCCTCGCTTTATACGGTGTTTTCGACCATCGTGCCACAACCTGGAACTCTGGTTATAAGCCCAAGTATTCTCGTTCTAAAGCACATTAATTTAAAACCTAGGCTGTAAGGCGAATTAATCCTGTAGTAGGATTGCCAAATGCAATATTTAGTTGGAGATTTACAACATTTGCCTCAGAATACTAAGTCCTAAGAATTTTCCCTGAAGGTTCAGCACATCGTCAGCAATTACTCATAGTTCTCGATGTAGGTACTCGTCCTTTTCTTATGTTTTTACTCATGTCCGTCCATATTCAGGATTGTCATTGCGTAATTGAAGGGTATCTGGTATAAAGGGTGAGAGTGGAGGTATTTATAATCAAGTCAGACTCTTAAATTTAAACCCAATGAATACGAATTTCAAGATAGTTCACATTAACACTCTGATAGTACAGAACTAGAACAGAAATTTGGATTCAACTGAAGTGGATTCCGAGTCCTCATGCATTATTGAGCCCTTTGTGCTGGATGCCTTACAATTCAGATTATACAACGTAAAATAATATTTATGTTGGTCCTATTCTAACTAATTCTGGGATTCCGTCTTGAAAGTTATTGCACAATTAAATTATTGTTTACTTAAGAAAAAACCGTACTCACATTTAGTATTTTTCTCAATTTAGAAGTTTTTATTTTAATTATTCCTGAAGGATTTATTTATGTTGATTGCCCCTAATTTCTATCGTTATTATTGATACGCAAATCCTTCGGTTTCCTACTCTTTCCTATTGTATCAAATAATAGGTATCATTTTTTCCATCAAAACATTCCAAATGAGAGTTTTAAATATTACCTTCCTTCTCTTTGAGTGATGCTTGTTCTTCACTGCACATGACTTCAGTGGTATGTACTACGTCAGTTGATTTCTGCCTACTGATGAAGATTTTTTTTGCATTGGTGAGGGTATGGTTCTGACTTATGAGTGGGTTCACTAATTTATTTGCTTACACCTCACTCGTGTGATTATTAATATTAGTATAATTGGGCGACCTAAGTGCGTTATTTTTTAAATGTTGTTGAAATTCTAATACGTCAAGTTATTTTTGATAGATATAATTGTCTCCAATCATTGTTATGGAATGGATCCCAATCAGACTGCTTCTAGATCCAAGCTTTGGACTACTTATCAATCATTATAATGTATTTATTTATTGTTTTTTTTTATATATTTTTTTCTAGGAATTATGAACTTTTTAGAATTAGTTCATTCTGAAGAGACTTCTCTTCGGATTATGAAATTCGTTTACAACTTGAAAGGGTATTTTGATATCCTGAGGCAGTCTCAGTCAGTCGCGCGTTCCAGGTTTGTATTTCACGAAACTAAAGGCGCTCAAACTTTAAAAGTTGTAGCTATATTTGAAATTTTCAAGGATTTTCGAAATTTATTAGTGCATCAGCCTAGGAAATGGGGAATTTCACCGAATTTTGTTTGCATTTTTCTGAATAGTTAATGGTGTGGGATAGATGAAAATCGGTTTGATTTTGGAAAATAGGTCCCCTTTTTTTTGGGAGACATTCAAAATGTATTATTTCAAAAAATAACCGGGAAAACGGACCTCTTCAATGTGAAGCAGGAACGCTCGCTGATTGGCTGTTTGGATCGCCGTTCCCTCCCCATGTTGCCCGGCGAACAACGAAATAGTGTTATCTAAGAGGAAAGTTATCAAACAAAAACAGGGGAAACCTGTCTCTGTCTATCTTGCTTTTAATATTATTTCTCTTCAGTTCTTCGATTTCAATCTTTACTGTTTTTGTGAAATGTTGCCTCTGAGGACTACACTTTACGATCTCAGCGCCTCAAGTGGCCGTACATGAACTATTTCCAGTTGACGTCATCCTCCCGGTTTTTTTGAACGTTCATATTTCCTACAGTTTTGTTTATTTGTAAATTGTGAAGAACGGGCTGAAAGTTTGCCGAGGTGTTGAATCCGATTTTGGGGTAAAAAATAGGAAATTCCGACATGATGAAATTCGTCATTGAAAAAGTAAAAGATTGCCTCTGGAATCATCAAAATCGAACAATAATTGCCGTCGAAAAATGGGAAAACCCTAACTAAATAAACAGTTTTTCCCATTTTTCGACGGCATTTATTGTTCGATTTTGATGATTCCAGCGGCAATCTTTTAGTTTTTCAGTTCCCCAGACTGATACACTAATAAATTCCGAAAAATCTTGAAAATTTCAAATTTACGTACAACTTTTAAAGTTTGAGCGCCGGTAATTTTGGGAAATACTAGCCCGGAACGCCCGACCGACTGAGACCCCCTCAATTACTAAATGTATTCGACACTGTTTCGGATCCTGTACAACTAAACGTAACGTTTTAGAGTTATTAGTTACAAACTTTAAAAAGATTAACGGTAGGTACTTGGTTATAGTGGGTGTACAGATCACTGGACTTGCTCAAGCAAGCGGTTGTAATTTTCAGATTTGCGGGATTGTGGTCTTCAAGGATTGCGATCTCGTGGGGTTTTCTCTCAGATCTTCAGATCTCTCTGAAATGTAGATCCGTGTAGCTTCCTATTTACCGTTAAAAATACACCTTAAAATTATCGAATTTTGTGAATATTTTCGGAGATCGATTCAGGGCTGGTTTGACTTATTACCCGAGCACAGCTCGAGTATAATTTGACTCTGACGCCGAGATTCCCCATTAAAGAGGGTAATAAACGGATTGCAAAAATTCCCATCAAAATTGTTTAGATGTTGCGCATTACTGCGCACAGTTGCTCACTGCCCACAACGTTCTTAAGTAGATTGTCCTTAATGTGGTCGTTCAGGGTACATTTTACTCATCAGTTCCCAAATAAATAAACTTGAATAAAACATTTCCTGTGCAACGCACGGGAAAAAATTGATTCTGGCAAAGCGATCCTTTAAGAGGTTAATGAGCACGGAGCAAACATTGCATGTTGTAAAATAGTCTGTTCTCTTCCGGCGAACAAACCTCATGAACGTATCGAATTCTGTAAAAAATCAACTGATTCCAAATTGACTCCGAACAGACAGACATACATGTTAGTATACTCGTACTGAGCCAGAGATCCATCGCACCATTGAAACCCCCAAGATTGATTTTAAAAATTGGTTGCTCCCAAATATCTTTGTTCTTCAAATGTGTTTCGTTCCAGGTTTCCAGCGGAATTTCCATAGTATGTGAGCAAATTCGTGAAAAAGAAATTATTTGGTTTTTTATTTTGACTTATTTAGGTAAATCCATAACGGAGAATTTTGTTCCCCTTTTCCCCCCTTAATACACCTTTTTTTATTTGTGATAATAATAATAACGAAGCTACTGCATCTTTGTGAAGGTTTGCATTTATAACCCCTTAATTAAGATGTTTTCTCTTTACCTACTAATAGAATGGAATTGACATGTTTTGTTTGATGGTGAAGGCCGGCACTGTTTTACCTTTTATTCCTCCGTTTTAATTGTTTTATTTTATTTACTAAAACGTGTGTCCTGTCTGTAGGGCCAGAAAGAAGTTTCAACTGGTACAAAAGGGGCTAGTAAAACCCCATCGGTAAGAGATAATGTCTAATCATAGCTTCACCTTCGACGTAAACTCTTCACTACACGCGCTATTCTTTCAATCTCTGTTTCTTTCATGTCGTGTTGTCTCAATTCCTGTGTTTCTTATAAGTGGCGTGTAACGTTGGTTCAGAAAGGGTGAGTTCCAATGTATGGTAATTTGAATATCGTATACCAAAAGAGAGATACCGAGTGCCATCAATATACTAAAGATTTTCGATGTTACCCCTCTATATCTTCCTGCGCTTATCAGTTGTGGACAGGGTACTTCCTTGATTCCCCAACATCTCTTGATGATGGAGGAAAGTAAACCTAACACTTCATGGAAACAGAGATGTCGAGGAACTCAACCATCGTATTGTTATGGGTACATAGCAGTTACATATCGAGTTGACTTGAGGAGCTTGCCGCGATTGATATGGCCTCAAAGTCCACATCGTGCTGTTTAGTTTCCCTCGTACGTTGAATGAGGCGCTCTCATTGGTCCCACGTGGGAAACCTGTACTCATGTCGTCTTGACGATGTAAACATCGGGGTACTGAGAGGAAAGAAAAGATGCTAGAAAGTCACGTTGGAGTGCAGATAGCTCGATGACTTTGAAGATTTGGTCATTTCACAATTGATCCATTTTGGCAAAAATTTGTAGGATTGAATCAGAATTCTGTTTCGTGACAGAATTTTGTTTTGTTCACACGTTCCTACCATCTGTTGCGAAGAATTCGGATGCTGAGAGAGAGGAATGGGGTATTTCGGTCAATTTTTAAAATTTTTTTTTTTTTTCAAAAGAGTATGAGGGTAATTGGGTCTATTCGTCGAGAAAACGTTTTTAAAAACTTAGACAAGCTAAGGAAAGTTGCAGATTTGAACGGTGTGACATAGCTAGCCAATCGTGACGTAGCTAGCCAACTGTCTTTGAAAAAAGTATCCATGCACAGAGAAGAGATGAAACCCTTGGAGGACCTCTTGGATACTACAAAATACTACTCACACACACGCGCGGCATAAGTGTGTGTGCGTTAAGGGAGGCCTGCCTTTTTTCAAACGTGATCATCTCTTTAATTAATTTTTCTACCACATGTTATACATTTATACATGTTATACATGTAGTATCATTGGGCTTAAAGTTGGAGTATATAGGTTTTCAAGGGTGCTGAATCCAAATTTGAGGTCAAAAACCTGAATTTCTGACCCACCGAAATACCCCATTGAAGCAGTCCAATGAAGGAAATGACTGTGACTGTGGCAGAAGTGTTATCAGGATCATCTCATAATGAGTCGTCTTATCAGTTACAAAACCAGTTGTTTGTGGTAATTCTGAAGTAGAAAGTGGGGAACTCTCACTGGTTGGCGTCCTGGACTCATCGGGAGTTGTAGTGTTTAAGATTATTAGCAAATTGAAGGGAAATAAAGACGAATATTTAAGTAAGTGAGAAAATATAACATAATAAATGTGATCGAGTTGGACCCCTTGACTGACTCCAGTCAGAGTGCAGCACTGCTAGCTTGTAGTGTTTGCAGCTTCATTCAAACCTTGGTTGGTAGCGTAATTAAGTATTATAACAGATCGATGCAGAGCTTTTGACCCGTTCAAACTGGGTTCCTGGGGATACCCCTGGTAGGCTACCTCACACTATGAAATGATGAGCCAATTTTGGGCTTAAGAAAGCCTGACTGTCTTTAATCCTGATAAGCTGACAACTGCTTTGGTGCCTCAACACTTCAGAGAAAAATTTGAAAAAAGACAAGTGGTTGCAGGTAGGGAGGGGGAGGATGAAAGAGAGGACCAGGAAATGCGAAGGAAGGAAGCGGGGGAAACAGGGATGTGAGAAAGTAGAGATGAATTGATGGAAGAACGGGATGGATGAGAAGTTGGACGATGGTTGATGCCCTGGCCAGAAGTGGTGGACGTATTATGCGTTGAACGTTTGCAGATAAACTCAAAGAATTATTGCGAGCCAGTTTCAGGTACTAAAGAAGGGCAGTCAGCTTGCCCTAACTTTATGTACTTGCGTATAACATCCGTGTCAGAATAACTTTACAGGACAGGGTTGTGTGAACTCACTTTCTGGATCCAACGACTAATTACTGCCACTTTTTAAGTGAACTTCAACAGGTTTATTTTCTTCACTATGATTTCGTCCTCCGTTGTGCCATTGACGCAGTAATGGAGGATGCGTTACAATCTGCTTTCTTCCTAGTATGGTGTGGTGTTGTTGGTGGTACAGTAGGTTTTTCTGACGTTGTTGATATTATGGTGATGGTTTTGCTTGGGGAACCGAATGTTTGCACTTTTGAATATCATTATTCCAGGTTATGTTCGCTATGATTGGCTGACGGCTAAATACGTTTCAAATCTATGTGTGATTTTAATTTTCCAAAAATGTCATGTCATTTCCCACGATTTATGTGATTGTCTGCAAGATTGTCTCTTCTTCTCCCTGGACTGTAGATTCCTAAAATCATCAATGCAAGTTTCAGGATTTCAGAAATCCAATTTCTTCGTACCGTTTCGCACCATTGATAAAAAGATACCCAGTCTCTCAATCATATGCGTGGTAGGGGAGGTCATGGGTTCGCTAATTCACATCACTTGGCCTCTTACCGTAATCAGCTTGGAGCTGCATCTGAGTTTTTTCTGAACAAAAAAGATCCTCAGGGAGATATTGCGGAACAGCCGAAAGAATAAAGTGAAAGAATAAAGACATACATGTCTCGTAAGAATGAGCTCACCCATGCCTCTCCACTCTTGGCCACATGGAATGGAAATCTTGCGGAATTGTCTCTTTCTCACCTCAATGATTTGTGCATCAACCTCATGTTGCCCACCATCTTGGGCCGTTTCCATATTCGTTGATCATCCACACTGGTGTAAATACTCTTAGTTTGTCTTTCCGGGTTTTGTGCTTGGGACGCTCTAACAGTAGAATAATCACACCAATATCATTGGCCCACTTCTTCATTCATAGAATATAAAATAACCTCACTCAATCTTGCCTCCTATCTTCGGAACTCGTCATAAATGCACAGGAAAATCACAGCACTGATTTCAAAACAATGTGTACCTACCACAGTCACTTGAGTAGGTAGTCATAACTCCACCATACAAAGTCACTTATTAAACATGGAATGGTGTGGGGGTTCATGGTAATATAAAGTTATTGTTAATCTTAATGATTCATTATTCAAATCATTATCATTGTTCACATCGCAATGTTCTGGGATTAATTTAAATATTTTTCTACCAACTATTGTTAAGCTGTTGCCGCGTACTGTTGGTACACGCAGTTCTCAGATTCTTCTTGTTGAAAATGTGTGCCTCAAGTAAGTACCTATAGTGACCGTTTCCCCTAGGACTGGCGACCGAGTAAGTTGAATAGGGTGGTGGAGGGCAAGAGTGGTATTGCGCTTACTGAAATGAATGATTCACTAATAACACGCATTATGAAGGAATTTTTTCAGGTTGCTAACTTACATTTCAGAAGTTTTTAGAACCCTCATGAGGAAACCACTATACATATAGGTATTAGTTTTCTAGGTAGGATTAACTCTTATGACTGAAGTGTTAAATCATAAGGTTAAACCAGTTGGTTCTAAATTTTGATAGCCATATCTCCCTAGGAGCCAAACTTGTTAAGAAAATGGCGTTTATCTGGAAGGAAGGGCAACCTTCTCATCTCAAGGACAGTTCTTTGTGCTTCAGCACATTGAGACAATGGGCGCCTCAGGTCGACTGTAGAGCCCTCCAGTGGCATAACTTTCAATTACGAGTATATCGGCCTAAGTTCCTGCACAACTGTTTGGAAAAATGGTGACTACCTGGGAAGAAGGGTAATTTCAAGGCCAACTTCTTGACTGTAGTAGATGGGGGCCATAGGTGCCCTAGGTCATCCATTAGTGGAGCACTCCAATGGCATAACTTTCAACTATATTTGCCTCCCAAGCAGATGTTACCACGAGGAGGCTAGTTGAGAGTTGGACAAACAGGACACGAAACAATCTTATTGCAAAATACAGAAGAAGATACAAAATGTAGTGAGCCAAAACCAAGGGCTAGGTTCACCAACACCGATCAACTAGAGTTGATCCTTGACAGAGTTTATCGTGGTTCAACTGGGCCTTATCATTATTTAACTCTCTTCGATTTAAACCATCCTATGTTTACGGAGAGTAAGCCATCTGTGCCTGAAACTCTTTTTCCAATAGCCACCCCAGGCAGTGAGTGAGTGAACCATCCTTTCAGGCGGTACAAACAACTCTTTGATTTTGGGATTATCTGTAAATCCAAAGCTGCTGCCTTATTGAAAACTCAATATTTCTGCTCTACCTTTTAGTTTAATGACTTTTTTAAATAAAGAAACAAAAAATATCAAATTTGACTGACAGTTTTTCCACATACTGATCTGACGAATGTACCTACGAAACACGTCAAGAATGAGCAGATGATGAAAATCTTTCTTGAAACGGTCAGAATCCTGATCCAAGGATCTAGTTTCAACCCTGGCTATAGAAGGGTATCGATTATTTTATGTCAGTAGGGTTGAATAGATCGATTTATTTCTTTCATTTGGCAAAACACTTGAAAGGATAGATGGTGCAATATAATTGTGACCTTACTTTATATCAATCTATCGCCAGGACAAGAAAGTGTAGATCACTCGCTCACTGCCTGGGGTTGCCATTGGAAAAAGAGTTTCAGGCACTGATGGCTTATAATTTCCCTTTTTCGAGGCCCCTTTATTTTATAAAGAGGATTCTGCCGGCTACCCCATGTTAGAGTCAGTAAATCTTCCGCTTAGATCCGCGAATTTTTTCAAATCCTTTTCCAGGAAATTTCGCGTCAAGATGCGCGTTCCACAATGTGATGACCAAATGCCTCTGTTCTGGATCTCCAGAAGAAGTCGAAAGTCTGCATAGAAAGTTTTCAGCGGAGTCCTCTTCCTGTTTACATGAGCACATCGGTGAAATTCGATTGTTCATGATGTTTAGCATTCAACGAAAGTCTTAATGCCCCGTTATAATGCCTGATGGTATTTCGAATTTTGGAAGTCAGCCGTAAGGCCTGTTAGGGATCATATGAGGTGACAAGCATTCTGGTCTCCTATTGTTCCGATTCTGAATCGGAGCTCCTACTTCATGAGCTAAGGAAGCGAATGGACAGAAATGCGAAGAGGTCGCTGGTCACAATATCCCCCCCCCCCCCCCGTTAGGAAATCTTAGGTACTCCATTACCTAGTCAGGGCGGCTGCTTTGGCCGGCGTTTTACAACCCATTGAGAACGCGTATTTTTGACTGGCTTCGGAGTTTTTTGTTATTGTTCTTTATTGACAGTTGTTCCTGCTGACCTCAACGTTTGTCCCAATAGGCGGTGGCTCGACTCGTTGTTTTGGGAGTTGTTTTTGATGACCTAATCTTAATGAATTATTGTTTCTCTGAGAAATGCTGAGGATACCATTCGGGTCCTACTGACTGCGCCATACTGTTGAATCATCAAAAATTAACTTCCCTCGACTGGGGATCGATCTCCTAATCCTCCTACCACATGAGCTAAGGAAGCGAATGGACAGAAATGCGAAGAGGTCGCTGATTACAACAATACCTACCCAATTTTACCTACCTGTTTGAAACAATCTATCTTTAAGGTCACGATTAATTGGTTGGTGAATCGATTAAACTGGATAAATTAATCATTGATTCGATTAATCGAATTGGTTGGTTGATACCCATCCATTGATCTGAGATTCATCCTCCTGATGAAACCAGTGCCAAGAACGTGAAGCGTGGAACGATATTGGACAATGATCCTACCTTATTCTTACCTTATTTCTTATTCATCTTATCTTATTTTTCTTACCCACCCCTTACTTTGTGAATCAGGTACCTAAGATACATTCATTTCTCACGTTTATCTGAGAGGTTGGGAGCTGCGATCATTCTATCAATATAACGATTTATTCAAAATCGTTGCTTAAAACACCTAACTATCGCCCTTTGAAGTGCTATGAAATCTTTCAGGACTACAGTATCCGCAAGTTTGGTTCCAAAAAACCCGTTGAACCTAATTTCTACGGCTAATTTGTACCTTTTTCTCTTGACATTATGCCTGTGACCATTTTTCGTTGAGTTGGATTCTGTGTTTTTCATCGCTGCTGTGTACAGATGAAGGGACTCAACTTCCCTGGATCGCATGATCCCAACTTCTGTCAATTTGTTATTGATCGAAGTCGGCTTATGATGAAGGCGGTGAGAAAGAGTTTTCATCTCTGCACTTGTTACGACATCAGTAGTGGTTTTTCTTTCGTTTCCCGTTTTCAAAAGATTTTATCTAGTGTAAATAAATTATTTGTGTATCGTTTGTTTTTTGCATGTTGCGCTCATCTATTGATGTAATTATATTTGTCATTCATGATTCCCCCTTTCAGTTTAGTAGGAACCAATCAAATTCGTGTACAGCTGTTTCCTTTGTTTCTCTATTGACAGCCTTTGCATGTATCTGTAATGAATTCCAAGCTATCTCCTGCCAAATTCTGTAAAGCGTCTACTTTTCTTTTTTATTGTGCCTTTATGTTGAAGTTCTTGAGGTTCCCAACCTAATATTACTGTAACTACGAAGACCCTCGCTTTTTTTGTGCTGGTTTGATGCTCTACGTAGTAAAAATAGGTGTAATTTTTCGTAGATATGCTTTTTTCCGTATCTTCCCAAACTACTTTTTCTTGACTCCAGTCCCTTATTGATTGTTCAAATCAGTTATAAGGAAGCCAGTCAGCATTGTCATTTCATTATTTCATATCATTCCCCAGCCGCGTTAATACTTTTTCCATATTTGTGATCGTAGAAGGAGTTATTCATTTGAATGGTAAACATTTCCATGTGAAGAGGAACGTATTATTTTGCCTGGGCATGATGATATGTAGGTGGTACCTGCCATATACTTGATGGGTTTATCATTCACAGTGGCATGTGGTTTCCATAGCGTTATTTCAGGCCTCAGGTAACAAGTTGAGACTACAGAACGAATTGAAGGAGGCATAAAAGAATCGTCTATTGCTTGACTATTGTTGCACTACATGGAAGAATACGAGGTGTCACAAACTGAACATCGTGCCTTTTTCAACTTGTTATGAATTTATTCTATTTGTTTAGATATTAAAACCAAGGTTTTCTGGCGGGTACCTTCAGAATTATTATAAATTATTTGGAATAAATTAATCTCTAGAAGTTTGCTTGAAAGGGCATTGTATTCTGGAAAGATCTTTAACCCTTAATTGAGGTATCTTTGTGGAAGTCTGATGTTTACCTGCATCATATGTCCTCTTTCAGCTGATAGCCATTGCCTATCTTGATTCTCCAACTGAAGAGTTTTCTTTCAAACGGGCTTTTATCCATTTTTACACTTTTTGTTTTTCACGGATTCTGAAACTTAGGGATAAGGCCTATCACCTCACGAGTTGAATTCCATCCGAAACGGTTTGTATCCCGCTTTAAAAGCTTGCTAAAAATCGGGTTTATCGACAAAACTTGCTTATATCCATCCCATTGTTTTCAATAAACACTTTTTAGCATGGAACATGCTTTAGCCATCACCTAACTGGGAGGAGAGTCTAGCCCCTAGAAAGTGCTGTCGGGTTTCAGCGCTACCTACCGCCACTTCAACGAACTACCATTTCTGATATCTTATCAGGTGATCACGCTCGCGACCGCATTACCGTCGCTCCTCTAACTTGCAGTTTTCATAAGATTACAATGTAGATTAAATTCTGCTTGATTCGTCACTTCGAAACACAATAATGCAATAACAAGTGCCTTTTCCTCGCAATTTAAAAAGGCAGGGATGTAAAGACGCCAAACTTAGAAATTAGAGACTGGTAAAATCGAGGTAAGCCTACTTTTCAGAAATGCCGCTTGACCACGCTCACATCGAGCTGAAAATGATGGTAGTTTGCTGAAGTGGCGGTAGGTAGCGCTGAAACCCGACAATACTTTCTGGGGGCTAGACTCTCCTCTAACAGGGCAAAAACGTGACGAAACCGTGGAACGAAAGTAGCGCGGGATTTTGTAATGATTTTCACTTACAACCTACCCGTTTCTAGGGACATGTATCGCCGTTAGTTTTCAACCCACGAAAATCGTTCGGCACTCGTTGAAAAGCCCTCAATTTGTGCGTAAATTATATACTGCCAAAACAGCTGTAAATGTAAACGAAACTGAGATATACTTCTGATTTAAAAGAACTGTAAACAACATTCGCTGGAAAAACCAACATCGATTTAGCGGATAAGATCGATGTTGATGGTCGGCTTGGTTTTTACCTTTGGGACATCAGGAGGTGAATGAAATGACGAGCAATTTGAAAAGCAGGCCCATAAAGAGCGAAATTAAAACAACAGACTAGAAATTCCTAGTAACAAAAAAAACACGGCTAAAGCATGTTCCATGTGTCATGAATTTTAGCCGAAGGCTTTTTTTAGTTTTTTTTTATTTGGGGTTCGGCTTCTATATACCTATCTTGTAACGTAAACCATCAAATTTTTGGGGGGGTTAGAATATTTTTTCTTACAATATTCCGAAGGTTCATTATTGAAAATAATGGGTAAACAAATAAAAGAAAATGATAATGAGACTTTCCTTCACCCAACCAAAAACTCGTTTTTTTTTTTCAAAGCGGCTCATATCCATCGTTTTTCATCAAATGGGTTTATATCCAAATAAGAAATGGCCGTCTCCCTCAAAAAGCATGCCAAAATTTCGAAATTGGGCCGTAAATCGATAGTTCTATGAGCAAACTATTTGGAAAATTTGGAAACCCCAGGCAACTTCCTTCGCCATGAAATTAGCTTTTCTCAATTTCCCAGAAAGCATTCCAAGCGGATACAAGCCCATTTGAAAGAAAACTCCTTAATATCGATTGTGTAATAGTAAAAACATGATAACTCAAAAAAATCTCGAGTTGACTGACTATAATAGGGCCTTTGATGTATCTTCTACGCTCATTTCTCACCTTGTAGGATATTAGTTGGGTTTCTTCGTCAGAGATGGCGCCACTGTCTAAGGCAGCACAGACCCCTCTAAGAAGTGAACCTTCTCCACCTTAATCCTTGGTTCTGTACTTTGTCCCCAACATCCCTCCAAGGATTTTTCCTAAGTTTCCTTCTTCTACTCCAACGAAATTGGGTTTATACAGATTCTGCTGACGCAGATAGTGCTAGTGTGGTCCACTTGGAAAGATCATTCTTGAGCTGACAGACTGCAATGGGGCCTTTGAGGAACCTTCTGCTCAAATATTTTATAGATTTGTCAAAATACATTTTAATTTAATTTTAAAAATCCGATTTAACAAATTTTTTGAACAAGTGAGAAATTGGGCGTTAAGGACAAATGATGATAACAACCAGGCTCACACCATCTTGCCAGCAGTCTCTTGTTTGACAGAACCTTTCCAATGATCTCCAAAATGAAGAAGGAAGGTCACAAGTTTCACTTAGACCGAAACTTAGAGCATCCACTCGGGAGAGAAGTCTCAAAAATTGAAGAAAACTAAAAATCGATTTCTGTGTTACTTTAGGACACTTCATGTTGGCTGAGTTCTGAGTCGTTATTTGTTCAATACAACTCAAGGGTTTGCGCTAGTAAGTTAGTGTTACCCTCCTATTTATGAATATTTCTATTTGAAAGCAGTGAATAAACTGAGAAAAAAGATCATTCATTGCTTTTGCATCGGACGTTTTTGGTTAATTTTTAATTGAATTTGAAAATTTTGATGACATTATCATTGCAATAGAAGTAGGATCATATTATCGTGGCTAATTGATAATCTAGGTAGACAAGTTTCACAGCACTGAATGATAGCCTGAAGAAAATGTGCCAGGTACCCACAACTACTTACATGTAAACAAAATAACCAGTTTGGGACCCTAAGATAATGCTCATTTTGCTTTCTCCAGTACCTACTTGACATCGTATTCTGGACCTTAACTTCCCACTCCTAGGGCTGCAAGAACTTTGACCAATACTCCTGCATAATCAAATGGCTTCAAGAAATCCCCAAGTTATACAAGAGCATTAAGAAACCACATGTTTTCATTTAAACCAGTTGATACCTAATTTTAACAGATTGTTTGCCCCATTTGTAATCCACTAGCATTAAATTCTGAAGACATGAAAAATGTGATTTGGATGGAAGAAGTAGTGATGGCGTGGATCAAGTTTTTGTCAGCTAGAGTGCCATACAAAAATAATAATTATTTGGCATTAGAGGCACCTCCGTAATGCACGTTCGTTGCAGATAATGCATCCCCAAGTGAAGGAGAAGCCTTTACTAATTGCCTCAGGTCAAGCCAGTTTGCGACGCTCCTGAAGTAGTAGAAACGGCTGAACTTTCCAACGTTGATATAGTATCCATGGGAGGGTTAGATTCTTAAACTGTATACTAGCTCATACAAAGATAAGAATAACTACTTTGATTCCTATTGAAAACTACACTCCTCCTTCTGACTGAAATGATCTTTCAGAGAGAAAGTGTGATTTTTAAAAACTTCAGTCGTTTTTGTGTGAACAGGATGCCAAGATAATTGTTCATTGAGGACAAAGTACGATATTGTACCTAGGTGTTTAGAATCCTCCATGAATCTCTACTCAAGTTACAACGGGTTTGTTTTTCTTGGTTTCATCCGATTTTTGTGCAGAGAATTATGCAGTGCGATTATTCCTGATCATTCCTATGTGTTGTTGTGCATCGTCGACGAAGTAGGTACCTACCTACGATATTAGCCAGTTTAGTCGAGTGAAGTTTGACTGGCGAGCATGATTTCTTATTGCATCCAGCTTTCTGTTGAAAAACATCGATTTCAGTACGACTAATCCCTTATTTTTCTGTTTTCAGGTGATGAAACATCGCCTTGATGGAGTGAGAAAAATGAGTGCTCATCCTTTGCTTCCACTCTGTGAGTTTAAACTACCACCCAACACTCGTGTTACACATTTATTCAGGATTTATTCCTAATTACTTCATTGTTTCGTTCCCAGATCTTACGGGATCGCAAGATGGCTCTGTCCAGATGTGGGAATGGGGGCACAACCAGCACGTTTGTACGCCTAGGCAAGGAGGCACTTTTGCCAAAGTCACTCGAGTCAGATTCTCGCAACAAGGGAATAAATTCGGCGTCGCCGATGGCGATGGTAACTTGAGTCTGTTCCAAGTTGGAATGACTTCTGCTGGCTCCAGACCGTTTTTCGTACGTTTTTCCACAAGACCCATGTCAAGTACCTACTCGTATGAGCACTATTATGTTATGATGTGAAACCCTGATTGGTAGGTACTGGATTTTACTAATTTTATTCAACCTGAGAACGAAAAATCTCTTATGTAAAGCCCTGTTCACAAGGCTTTGGCCTCCCAACAACAATAGAGTCCACTGGAAGGCATAGCGTTGTACTTAGGGGTTCTCTCATCAGAGCTCAGAATGATTGTTTTTAATTGGCTTGTAACACAAAGTGCAGTAACAATAGTTACGAAACTATTACAAAAACAATGAGAAACAAATTAATAGGACAAGTGATGAATGGAAAGGGCACAGGGGTAGTTGAAAACAAACAAAAAATGAAGAAGAAAAGAAAAGGAACAAAGGCAGAGGAGTACCCAGCCTGGCCCAGAACCACCCACCATGGCAGCTCCGAATAAAAGCACTCGCGATGAGATTGTGGAAAACCATTTTAATAAAAACGTAGTTGAGTTGAACGTTGTCTATTTCCACGAAAACAATGAGTTACAAGTTAAATCGATTTCTACGGTTAGGTCATCATCAGTAACACAATAACTGAAGGTACATCACACAGAGCATAGCTTATATAGTCAAAAGTGAAAGGGAGCCATAATTCTATGGACAGAAACTGAGATGCAACTAAATTCTTTTCATGAAAAAATCAATACACTAGATCCTTTTGTTAAATTCACTCTTGAACTAGGTGGAAATAAGCTTAATTTTCTTGATCTGTCCATCTCATTGATTAACAGAAAACATGATTTCTCCATTTATAGAAAAGATGCCTACAGTGATATCACTATTCATAGTACATCAAATCATCCCTTAGTTCATAAACATGCTGCTTTCCATAGTATGATCAATAGAGCTTTGTCAATACCAATGAGTGATCAAAATGTATCTAAAGAAAAAACTATTATCAAGAGTATAGC
The DNA here is from genome assembly GCA_009739505.2 of Apolygus lucorum. NCBI lineage: Eukaryota > Metazoa > Arthropoda > Insecta > Hemiptera > Miridae > Apolygus > Apolygus lucorum. Next base: position 56,460,194 of record CM019179.2, read on the forward strand.
CGCAAGCAATGGATATGGGGGATGTCTCATTGATTCCATATGGAATAAGGTTCTTAGGAAAAAGTGTAGAGACGGGGTTTCTAATTTGGTTAGAGATGTTGTATTAGAAGAGAAAAAGTGGATAAGTATACCTTATTATGGAAAGATTTCTGACAAAATTGGCAAAATGTTATCATCTAGAGGTTTCAAAGTAGGGTTTGAAAATAAAAATAATCTTAAAGCTTCGTTGGGTTCTGTTAAAGATGAAATTAGCATTCAAGATAAAAGTGGGGTTTATAAGCTGAAATGTTCTTGTGGGCTTGAGTATTGTGGTCAAACTGGTATGAAATTTAGGGAAAAAATAAAAGAGCATGAGAAGGATTTCAGGGATAGCAAAGGTGATTCTGCTTTTGCGAATCACCTAAGAGAATTCAATCATAACTTTAGTTTTGATCTAACAAACGGACAGTACATAGAATTTCCTCATTTTTGCCCGAAGGGAGGTATGTTGGATGTGCTTGAAAAGTTCGAGATTCTTAAGAGTGATAGGTCTGGTAAATGTCTGAATGAGGTGGTCCCTCAACATGTTTCACCGTTGATAGGTTCCTTCCTACAATAGCTTGGTCTCCCCTTCACAATGTTGCCCTCACCAATGCTTGAGCTCCCTTTCACTTTGTCTGCCTTGATTGGTATTTGATGATCCTCTCAGGTCCCTTCACTTCTCTGAGCCAATAGGATTCTCCTTTCACTTATCCGATTGGGTATGACTTTCACTTTCTCGACCAATGGGATTCAAGCTCCCTTTCACTTTTGACTAAATAAGCTATGCTCTGTGTGATGTACCTTCAGTTATTGTGTGTTACTGATGATGACCTAACCGTCGAAATCGATTTAACTCGTAACTCATTGTTTTCGTGGAAATAGACAACGTTCAACTCAACTCCGTTTTTATGGCAGCTCCCTTACTATACCCATACTGGGCAGCGACCAAGTTTACTATGTGGTAATGGCACATTCGCAAAATCCACCAAGGAGGCAGCCGCCGGGCCGGCCAAGACACCCTGACTGGGACACGGCAGCCAACGCCACGAACCGGAGGTATACTATAGAGAGTGGTGGAAGTGGTGGTGGACTAATGATGACAAGACATTTCGAAAGAATATAAAATATTTAACAATATACAACAGAAAAACCACTCAAATTAAAACAATATTTATACCGTATACTTATACCTATACTTGAAACGTACAAAAGGAAGCAAAGTGAAAGCATCAGGGCCAAAAAAATATGGGAAAGTTATCGTTCTCAGGGAGTAGTATCAATCTGTCATACAGTTCTAGAACAGTTTTGATTCATTAGGAAATTGTCTTTCTCCACAGACGGCTCAGTGCCACAACAAAGTAACCAGTGATTTCGTTTTCCTGGGATCCTGCAGCATGGTTGCCACTGCCGGTCACAGTTCCGAAAGCAAGAACGTAGCTCTATGGGACACTCTCCTCCCTCAAAAGAAGGCGTTAATTACTGGTAATCATTCAATGAATTATGATATTTATTATGATTTTTTAATATAGCGTGCAGTATATTATTATTTTAATAAAGTGAAATCTACAAATATCCATGATGGATCTGAGAGGTCAGAGTAATGAACTCTGACCCCAGGATGTCTAATGTCTTTATTTGTGTTGTACTGTAATGTACTGACCATGATAGGCAACAACAATCTACTGGATAGTACTTGTCGTGACCTCTACCTACCAAACACGTTTTCCAATAAACTCCAGGTGTGTATTTTACCTCAGACAACCAGGAATCTAAGGGCGGAATTCACAGTCCCTCCTCAGGACTGAGGCCGGCCTCAAGGTGGCTTTCGAGGAAAGTTTTTACTCATCCGTATTCAGAGTAGCAAGACTTTCGAGGAGAGTCGTGTTTGAGCCGAGGTGGGCCTCAAGGAGGGTTCCCGCCTCCTCAACCTATTCTGAGTTGTTAAATTACGAGGCCACCCTCAAGGCCAGCCTCGAATTTCCTATTCAGGAACGAATTTCGGAGATGAGTCAAGATTTTTCTCGACTTCAAAGAGCTCGAAACCCTCCTCCAACTGAGGTAGCCTAGAACCTACCTTGAAGTGCTTTTTGTTTTCAAGGTGAGTAGTGTTTCGACTAGTGTTGACAATTGACTAGTGTTTTCGTACCGTTTTATTCAGTTTATTTACATTTTGTTTTTATTCAAACATTTCTGCGATAGGAAAAAGATGGATAATTGGTTAATTTTTGATTGGGACGACCAATAAATATTGTATTCTCTATTCTGCATTTTCAACACTTCTTCAACAAACTCTAGTTGTATAAGGGAAGTCGATGTTTTAAAAGAACTTTAACTTTGTTAAGAGAGAGAAAACCATTAATTTATTGAACATTTTAGGAGTACAGTTGGACTACAGTAGTTGTCGAAAATGTTTTTAAAGAACCATTTTTGATTTCAGTTTGCTATGTAGGTAGCCTCCATTTAGATTCAACGGGATTTTTAAAGTTTGTATAATAAATTATTGTAGTACCTACTAATCTCCTTTAAAAAAAAATCTCCCTACAAATTCGACCAAACACGATTTTTTCAAATTTTCAACTTCAAAGGAAACTTTTCAACCGGCGTCAGGACAACGGCTCCAATTCTAGTGTACAAAATATTTTACTTATAATCAGAGAACAACAAAACAATCTCACTTATCAGAGATTGATCACAAAATAATAGTGTCTTCCCCAGGAACAATGCTCTTTTATCCAACTACGAAAAATTAAAGATTCGCCATTAAACTGTTTCGAATATATTGAAACATAGTTCGACTCACAATCAGTTACTTCATCATCCCATTTTATGATCAATATGTTGCAGAAGAGAGGGATGATGTGAACTTCCTCGAACCACCATCCAAATAACTGGACACAGTGGAATAAGTATTGCATAGGTATTTGTGAAAAATGAAAGACCTAATGAAAAATGGCTTGTGTTCGAACGTAAATTCTAAGAATTTCGAATTTTTCACAACAAAGGTGAAAACGTTGAAACACATTGATTAACAAATTGCACGTCTTTGAACCAGCGCCCTTTGTACTTCAAGTAGGAAGAATAACAAAAGCAAATTATTTCACAACAGTTTATTAGGATAAAAATATGAAAATATGATTTTACAAAATCCACAATAAAAATATCTTTAAGGTCGGCATCATAAGCGGGATAAACGTCACTGTCTCTTCAAGATACCTTCTGAATTTGAGATGGTACAACTCCCTACATGGTACGATCACATAGAACACGGCAATCGCATATCAATATTTACCTCAAAAGAACTGGAGAACACGCACTGTAATAACAAAATTCGCACTAAATTTATCCGCAATCACATAAAACACGGCCTACAACAGCAAATAGGACAAAAAATGTTTCTACAGAAAAAGAAAAAAAAGTTGAATGCATTGAATTGAAAATGTGAAAAATGTTGAAAAAATTTCTCTTATTTTTCACATTTCATCTGTCTCTGTAGAAGCATGGCCAACAAAAACCATCAACATGGAACTACCAATGACCATGGAATAACGAAAAAACATGCTTTTTGCTCGCTCTAGAAGACAGTTCTCTCCCAACCCACCTCGAAGCCACCTTGAGAAAAGTTCGAGTCGAAGCCACCCTCGAGATATGACTGGTTCGACTGTGAATACGAAACCTTCTCCTCGAGATCGATGTCACCTCGACTCGAGTCAAGAAATTTCTTGACTTGAATCGCGACTGTGAATTCCGCCCTAAATCTAATGGTCAGACAGTGGGCACCAGCTTCCCTTTGTTTTGCCCAGCCTAAACTCACCTGAGTATACAGGGTGTCCACACTAAAGCTGGGCAGAAATTCAGGGTTCGATTCTACAAGGTACAAAAATGACTCAGCAATATCATACACTTTTGTCGTATTCTTCCCACCTGAATTATTTGAAAATTTGTCCCAACACAGCTCAGTGAACAGTTAAACAGAATACATTGCCATTCTGCCTTCTTATCGAATAGAGAATATTTTATGTGAATATTTTATGTTGATACTGATAAGATAATTTGATAGAGATAACGGAAAGATTCGACACTATCAAATGCAATCACATTGACGTATTGTCGTCAAACATTGGTTGAAACCATTGATGGTGAAAACATCGGTTCTAAAATATCGAAGGTGAAAACATCAGTTCTAGAAACCATTGATGGTGAAAACATCGGTTCTAAAATATCGAAGGTGAAAACATCGGTTCTAGAAACCATTGATGGTGAAAACATCGGTTCTAAAATATCGAAGGTGAAAACATCGGTTCTAGAAACCATTGATGGTGAAAACATCGGTTCTAAAATATCGAAGGTGAAAACATCGGTTCTAGAAACCATTGATGGTGAAAACATCGGTTCTAAAATATCGAAGGTGAAAACATCGGTTCTAGAAACCATTGATGGTGAAAACATCGGTTCTAAAATATCGAAGGTGAAAACATCGGTTATAGAAACCATGGATGGTGAAAACATCGACTAAAACATCGATAGTTCGATAGTATCGATCATCGATGCTCATCTCTATTTCTGAGTACTTTGACCACTGGATGAGGAACGTAGGAGAGAGCATCATTGTCAACGACACGCATCTGTGCCATCTTGTACGTAGCCCAAAATGTATGTGTCTCGGCAACATCAGTGTATCGTGGGGTTCCAGGTAAAAGTGACCAAGTAACATTTTTTTGTTAAATGAGGTTTTTTGTCATTCCGGTACTAAGGAACGTTGTCTATAGCCTGAAAAAGAAGATATTGTCCAATTTTAACCAGATGTATGAAAATTGGATGACGGACATGAGGCTTGCTCGTTGTAAACCGATCCATCGATTCGAATGGAGTCAAGATTAATTGGCTAAAAATTAAAAGATTGAAGTATCAAAAAGCGTCACCAAATAGTATATTTTACAGCTACGACTATAACTGTGATTACCATGAGATACTAGTGAACTGGAGGAAGAATTCCACAAAAATAACTCCCACCATATTACCAACAAGGCTGGACAATTTATATAAAAAACTATTTTTTATATAAAGAAGATCTCCTTAAACTTTGTTGAACCGGAGCCATCCCAGAGGAATACCATCATTGGTATGAGGCCATTCCAGTCTCTAACAAGAAGAGTGGCGGTACCAAGGAGCGGTTGCCTGAGCCTTCATTCTCTGATGAAGAGAATGAAGACCTGGACCCCTAAATGTGTTTTTCTGCGACCACCTTCTGAATTGGGTTATTTTAAATACCATTTTACTGATGAAAATGATGATTTAATAAAGTTTTATACTATTAATTGACTTTTATACTGAAATGATTACTTGTTCGAAATTGAAGCATAGGGGGCAAGTGAAAATGACCAAATACATTTGTAGATGAAGGGGAACCTTTTCTAACAGAAATTGGTATGTCATTGTTACTAGAAGCTTAGCAACATGATCCAGTCAACAGAAGGCCATTAAATTTCTCAATTTCATGTAGGTGAGCGTCTCATTAGTCAAAGAATTGAAGTGACCAAGTCAATAGAGATCGAAACTCCATGCAGGTAAAATTGATCAAATAAGATTTTTCGGAATAAATAGCTGAAATTTAACCTGAAGTGTATTTTTAAGCGAGGTATCATAGGAGATCGATAGCTAAATACCTATACGAGTAGGAAACATATTGTTTAGTAATGCATGCATTCCAGGGGACGTCCCATTGGATAAGCATTAGATCAGTTTAACCAGTTGTTAAGTGATAAAACTGTTTCACTCGATGTAATTTATTTATTACTTTAGGCAAGAAATACTGACCCCCCCCCCCACCATTATCCACCTTAACATTTCTAGCGGCATGGGAGCCTCGAATCTGAAGAGCATTTTAAAATCCATGATCTACGATACCCAACATGCGAATTCGAGTTACCCCCCCCCCCACCACCACCCCAACGCCAACAATGGTGCCAGTCTGGCACCAAAGCGGAAATACGTCGTAACATTGAACTTTCGTCTGTTAGTTTTGGTAGGCAGTCCGTCGAAGTTCACATCCGTATTCAAGGTGAAACACAAAAAAAAAACACGAAATAAGTGGTTTATGGCATCATGGCACCATGTCCTGGCACCATGGTGGCACCACTATTAGTTCCATGGAGGTACAGAGAATAATTCATGAAAATCCGGAGGTATAATGAGAACTTTTCCTCAATTTCAAAGGTTGGGTACAATTAGTAAGCAGTAAAGGAACCGAAATATTGAAAAATCGGATATTTTGTGAATATTATTCCTCACTCACCCCCTCCCCTTGCGAATTTTGGTACTCTGGTAAAATCATGTACAACTCGGAAGTTATTTGAGTCAAACAAAAAAAGAAACACGCAAATCGGTTGGAAATTGAGGCCTGGGCAGAGTTTACAAGATTACGCACGCAAACGCACGTTTTTAGGCATTAACCCCCCCTTTCCCCCTCTTAAAAAGCAAAATCCAAAATTCCGGCGCCGTAGTGCACAACTAGATAGTATTCCGCGTCAAACGAAAAAAGAACCACGAAAATCGTTTGAGAACTAAGGCCTGGGCAGAGTACACAAGATTATGCCCAAAAACGAACGTTTTTCGAGCATTAACCCCCCTTTCCTCCCCTTAAAAGGCAAAATTCGAAATTCCGGCGACGTAGTGCACAACTAGATAGTTTTCCGCGACGAACAAAAAAAGAACCAGGAAAATCGGTTGAGAACTAAGACCTGTGCAGAGTACACAAGATTTTGTTACACACACACATACACACACACACACAGACATACACCTATGGTTTTTTTCGCGGATTTGGATTCAGAATGGTCTAAAACGGATTACTGTGTGGTTATTTTTTTTTCTGTTGAGTGTTGTCCAACTTCACCTCAGATCGATCGCATAAGGACGCCCAAGTCTTACTGTGGGACGTCCTAAAAACCGAAACAGTCGGTTGAGACCATGGACCTAGTATCCCATGGACCGGCCCTCGACCCGTTTCACCACCCATCGTAGTGAAGCCTGAAGAGTGGGGAGCGACGACCTTGAAGAGCCCTGGGGGCGTGGTCTAAAGGGAGCCGTGGTGGGGGGGTCATCCTTCCAGTATGTCAGGAGCGAGCGTCGAGGTCAGCAAGAACAGCTGGTAGGCGCACTCCTCGCCTTGTTCCTAACTACCTGGAAAACCCTACTGTTTTGACGCCCCCACTCCTCTAACACTTTGGCCTAAATGGTAGAGTCTCAGACTGCGATGCAAGAGGTCTGCTGTTCAAATCCAAGGGGGAAGCCAAATTATTTTACCTGTAATTTTCATCATTTCCCAAACTATGATCGTGTTTTTTGTTCATTATAACATTGTTTCTACAGTTTATAATCACACTCAAATTAGGTAATTATTTTGAACCCTATTCTTGACTGTATGTAAATGAACCTTTTTTTTCTGTCGCTAAAAACAATATTGCTGGAGGTCTGAAAGAATGATTTGAATGTATCCATGTACCTCTACGTGTTCCATTACTTTGTTTCCCATTGTTTTCGGAAATGTTGACTACTTATTGTTAATCTGTGTTACATGGCAAACAAAAATGTAAAAAATTAGTTCATATCTAGGTAAAATTTCTTATGTTGTACCTAATAAAGAGATTTTAGTGTATCTAGACAACATCCGTAAATAATGTCCTGTATTTGAAGTTTTGAAAAAAATTGTAAGACCTAATATTGACTGTTGATAAACGCAGGTTTTCTTTAATCGATATGAAATTGCTGGGGTCAAATAGAATGATTTGAATGTAGGTTAAACTTGTGATGAATTGAACGTAGGTACCTGTTAAAAGCGTTGACTATTTGAATTTTTTTTAAAAAAAGGTCCAGTATATTTGACAATGCGGAGTTACAGAGCACGGGTGGAGTTAGGTACCTATCAAATTAAATTGGAATTAATTTCAAGTTCAAAATAAATTATATAAACAAAAAGTTAAAGAGATAGTAGGACATATTCCTAGTTTCCATGAGATTCTTCTAGGCTTTAATTTTCACATTCTAGGCTCCTCAAATAAAACACCCTTTTAGTATTTTAACACTCTTTATTTCAACACTCTTTATTTCAACACATTTTAACACTATTTTATTCTTATTTAATTTGAATGTTTTGTAACAGTTGTATTAGATCAATTATAGTATCAAATAATAGAAAAATCTCGATCGAACCATATTTTTGCCTGTAGATACATGAACTTTTTTTTCTGTGAGTATATTATTTGGGTTTGAGAATGTACCAGGGTTGGTACGGTTTTAAACAAATTTTTGAAAAACTTGTTGTTTTAAAACAATTGTGTTATTGTTGTTTATTAACAATTGTGTTAAATTGTATCTACAACAGAGTCTAAATATCTACAACAGAGTCTAATACTGTTGACAACGACGTCATGCGAAATGAGCAACGAGAAACACTATGGGTAGGTACAAAGGTACACAATAGATTTCAATTTCTATTCAGAATGACAAGTAAGATCCATCTTGGAAATTCTCGGAAGTAAAAATCAACTTGTGTTCTAGTTTTTTATTCTCTACTTTTGTAGTACTACGTTATGGTGATCGGAGTTTTTCAAAATCAATTTTAATTTTCAGTAAATTACCTATCCGTGCCTTAAATATGAGTTTTTTAGTAAAATTTTAATAAAAATGGTGTCTTTTAGAAATAAATTTTGATGCTTTATTTGCCAATGTGCTTCATGTGCAAATTTGAAAAAAAAATCGTCCGTAGTTGGATATATGCATAAAAAAATTGAGTGTAGGAGTTAATTTACTTTCATCAAAAATACAAGGTTGTTAGGAACCAATTGAGATGTATTGCCATCACAGGTTGTAGGTACGTGTACAAATTAAAGCTTAATTCAAGTGACTATAATTTAAATGTAGTACGTAACACACATTTTTTCATTGGCAAAACCCCTATTCAGTCGAAATATTGCATTTCTTACTGCAACTCATCAACAATAAATTTATTGAACTGCCTACAGATTTTAATTAGTCTTCATTTTGAAACCCAACACTTTCCCTACAATGTACAATAGTACTATCGTAAAAGTGCCTGTTTTATTGACACATTAGTAGAAAACCTTGTTCCAGTAACAAACTACAACATTTTTGTACATTAAATTATTAATCAAACATCACGAGGGTATCCAGAAAAGATAGCTGTTCAGTCAAAATATTATTGAAAAAAACCAGTGGAGTAGCTAAATTAAACTGAATGTCTATACATTTTGGTTTATTATTTTCAATAATGAATCTTTGGAATCGACCAAGAAAAAAAAATTTTTAACACCCCCCCAAAATTTGATGGTTTACGTTTCAAGGTACGTAGAATCCAAAAATCGAATAAAAATTTGGCCGTCCGTCCGCCGTACGCGGCACTTTAGCCACTTAGCATTGACCAATTTTGATGAAATTTGGTACGTAGGCTCCATTTGGGGTCTAGTTGTGCCCCGAAGCTTTTGGTTGATGTAGGTCACTTCTAAGGGTTCCAAAATCAATTTTGAAATTTTGAAAACGCCCTAACTCAAAAAATTTTGATATAAAGGTATTGTTTTCCCTTCAATTTAAGATTCTATAGAATTTTTAGAATTTTTTGAGACCACGCGGAGCTCTGTAGGACAAACCGTTCGCTCCCTACGAAAATTTAAGGGTTTATATTGAAATATATATATATATATAAATCAAAACACGAGTGTGAATCGCAAAAGAGGCCTAATCTCCGTTCAAATTAGAGCTGACCGAAATGCGATCGATGGTTGGTGATTTTGATTTTTTTTTTGATTTTTGATGTTTTTTTTTATTTTTTTTTATTTTTTTTTTTTTGATTTTTTTTTTTTCCTCTTCATAATTGGATGGTTAGTGATTTTGTAGACGAGTAATCTATATAGAAAAATAATAAACCATTGTGTAATAATTTGCAGCGTTTTAAAATAGTTGACACAATTTTCCCTTGTTAGGTAGGTACAAATGGAAGTAGTTGGGTGAGAACATTCAACTTTGGTTGTAACTATGTAAAATTCAACAGTATTTAACTACCTTACCCAACTATTTAGGCAAAAAAAATGTGACATCGAAATCAGTGGAGCCCCAGCCCCGAAAGCGAGGGGTGCACCGGGATCGCGGCACACATGGCAAGCATCAGAGGGGTGAAGCATCAGAGTAGCTCTTGCTGACCTCGACGCTCGCTCCTGACGTACTGGGAGGATGATCCCCCCACCACGGCTCCGTTTAGGCCACGCCCCCAGGGCTCTTTTCAACCCCCCTCTTTACCGCCTTCAAGGTCGTCGCTCCCCACTTTTCAGGCTTCACTGCGATCGGCTGGAGGGCCGGTCCATGGGATACTAGGTCCATGGTTGAGACATTACAGAACCAGTGTTAGTAAGTAGAAAATAGGCAAAACTTCATATCGCTCCCCTGTGAAATTTTGAAAATGTTACTTGGTCACTTTTACCCGGAACCCCACGATGTATAACATCAGTATCATTCTTATTATTATACGCAAACGTTCAGACTTTCCTCAATTCCATCTGTATCAGCTGTATTCATTGTGCTAAACTATTAATGTGAGTTTTTCGTATTCTAGCTTTTACTTGCCACGAACAAGGAGCGTCGTCTCTAGTCTACGCTCCTCAACACCAGCTTCTCATCTCAGCCGGGAAAAAAGGAGACGTTTGCATCGTGGATGTCCGCCAACGTACTTTGAGACATCGGTTCAACGCACACGAGTCTCCTATCAAATGCCTCGCATCCGATCCTGCTGAAGAATTTTTCGCCACCGGAGCAGCTGACGGTGATATCAAGGTAAGTTTAACCTGTAAACTATTCCTAATTTGAACTGAACAAGAGAGAGTATTTGTTCACTTCTTCGTCTTGCCATAAATGTGTAGACTAATGGCCATAGGGAGCCTGTATCGAGACTAATTTTGTCACAGGATGAGTTCTGGCGATGAAAATGAACTGAAGCATTCTTTATTTCAACGAAAAAGTCTTCACGTGGAAAGCTTTATTTTACTCACGTTATGCGTGGTATTTTACGTTGTATAACTTTGTAAGCTTTTGATGTTTGATCGTCGTTTAGTTTTATGAGAATAAGAAACAAGTTCCTAGGCTCAAGATGTATGCTCAGAAGGAGCCAATGGTAGCGTACTAAAATGACGAAGAAATAAACCTACAAAATGACACCTTGGTAGATTGGGAACGAAATAACGTAAGCGACTCAGAGCACAAAGTACTGTTAATAAAATTGTATTTAAACGAAAATTAAGAATGTCACAAAAAATATAGGTATGAGTATCTTATGTACCTCAATTCAAAATATGGTCATATACTTCAAGACTTAGTATAAGGTAACTAGAAAAATAGGTACTGAACGCGTACTGATAAGAGAGTATCACATGGATTGAAAAGTAACTTGGGTAAGTATCAAAAATATCGTACCAAAATGCGTACCAAATAAGAATATGACTCGAAACAAGACTTAGAAAAGGCGTACCAAATCGCGTACCCTTTGATGATTGTAAACAAGGATTATATGAAAGAATTTGGCGTACTAGAATGCGTACCACAACAGTGTTAGAAGTTGCTACTGCGTACTGAATGTACCAAATGCGTATCAAGTTAAGTAGCAATAAGATAGTTACGTTCGTACTACAAATACTGACTCTAACAGACTTGACGATAGCTAACTGAATACCTAGTATCGTTTGTATCAGGATTGAAAGGTGAATCTGGAATATAACGAATCGTACTGGTACGTAGCAAAACAATTGGAAGTATGATGGTTCTGGAAATTACCGTACTACTAGGATCTAGGAGTTGTCTCGATGGGTGTGGTACTTGGAGTACCCGTAGAAGAGGCGCCTTGGTCCAGTACTGGCAGTCCGAGAAATACAGCAAGCCCGAAGGGAGTTGCAGGCAATTGAGATATGGGTTTGAAGATAGAGTACCGATAGTGACTTTAGGTACGCGATGAAAAGGCAAACTGTGACAACTGATACACCACTCTTGGCAAAAATAAAAAACGGCCTGGTGCACACGACTACTCTGGTCCAGCGTGTATAGCTGACTGACTAAGTGGGAGCTCGGCTGAGGGTGACTAGCCGCTGCCGGGGTGGGAGGAGCCGACGATCCCCGAGGAACTCCGAAGTTTCAGCACCCCTCCTCGGGCTGCTCTGACGTGGAGGCCCGGCTGGCTTGACTCGCCCGCCGGGACGTCGCTCGCTCCATCCCCCGACTTACAACTTACAGAAAGGCTCAAATACAAATCTAGCAATTTGGATTGTCTGTAGCCTCGCTCCACCTAGGCGTGAGTAGTAAAGGTTTTCTCTCCTGAGAAGTAATCGCACCTCATAAGAATTAGTGCTGCGATTTCCCTCTGCAATGGAGTAATCACTCCTTCAACTTACTCGTATAGCGAAGCAGTTTTCAACTTCAGAGAAGTACTCACTCCTAAATGGAAGTGTAGCTTTCTGTCTCTTCCAGCGTGTACTCATGCATAGTACTCAGGGTGTACTTACAGTGCATAGTCATTATTGCTGTACAGAGCACCTACCAACTACCAAGGTATCTTACATTCTTTTATGAATGTCTGATGATTACTTTTGGGCAACTCCATTGTCTTCTAGTGATACTGAAGTAATGATCCGACAGACCCGGTTTACGTGGCGTCTTATGATTTATCAAGAAATATCCCAAATTACTTTAAAGTCTCTGAGAAAAATCTGGTTGTGAGACTCTACCATCTACTAATTTTAGTAGGTATCTCTAATATTGTGCACTCTATTTGGAAAGCAACAGTTGTGTCCAGAGGTGGACATACTACATTGTGTGTTTAATTTTACAGTTTAAGGCTAAAGGGGACAGCCCTCTAGTTTGATTCTCTTTTAGGAGATGGCGCTAGCGTCGCACTCAAAAGTTTTCCCAAAGTTTTTCATCCTCCAAGAAAGATTTTTTCCAATTATAATACGGGAATGTATCCAGAATAAGTAGATCTCGGTTTCCACCATTGAGTTTTTACCATACTATAATTATTTTAATCATGAAATCGCAGAATTCGGGCTATTAAAGGTGTTGAGTAAAAAATGAGATAGCTTGCATATTCATTGCCATTAATAATTGATGAATGATTGGTTAGAAATCCGGTTCTTGGACAATTGGAGACTGAAAGGGTAAATGAAAAATAACGCATGCTCATTGGTTGCTAGCAAATGGAGTATGAGGTTGGTTGCCTAGCGACCCTTGTTACCCTCCCCTTCAATCCGACCCTCCTTGACCCCCACGGAATAGATCAGTAACATTGCTTGCAATTTCACTTCCACATCTACCTACCAAGTTATACTGAATAAGCAATTTTATTGAGTGATATTCATCATATACTATGAAAATGAATTGATTGATAAATTAATTTTCATTACATAGTTACTCAAGTGGGATATTTATGTTATTCAATCATAATTAAAAAACCTTTTTTTAATAATAATATTGAATAAAAAGACTATAAATAATCAACGTTTCTTTTTTTAATATGTTCATACTTGATATTTTTTAATACCTTTGTATGTATCTATTCATTTTTCTAACGTTGCACAGAAGAATGAATGTTTCATTTAAATAATATAAATATGAAAATTCTGAGTAGGTACCTAAATAATTGTGCGAGCTAAACGAGTGGATTTTCGCATAGCTGGGAAGTTTATACAGGGTGTAACTGTATGGGTATTATATGGGTGAATAACTTCAGGAATAGATTCTACAACTAATTTTCTTTTGGTTCTCCAAAACCTAATTTTTGTGTAATTGTGGAGTTGCGAAACTTAGAGCGTTCAAAAAGCCAGGTTGCGCGCTATAAGAAAATCGGTTCGGGTATGAACTTTTCAAGAAATTTGACGTAGAATCCAAATCTTTAATAAAAACGCTGCAAATTATTACACAATGGTTTATTATGTTTTATTTTTCTATATAGATCACTCGTCTGCAAAGACACCAACCATCCAACATGAAGAAAAACATCGATTGCAATTCGGTCAGCTAACATTTGAACGGAGATTAGGCCTCTTTTGCGATTCACACTCGTGTTTCTGATTTATGGTACGTCCAAACTTTAAATTCTCGTAGTGAGCGAACGGTTTGTCCTACAGAGCTCCGGATAGTATCAAAAAATTCTAAAAATTCTATAGAATCTTAAATTGAAAGAAAAACAATACCTTTATAACAAAATTTTTTGAGTTAGGGCGTTTTCAAAATTTCAAAATTGATTTTGGAACCCCTAGAAGTGACCTACATCAACCAAAAGCTTCGGGGCACAACTAGACCCCAAATGGAGCCTACATACCAAATTTCATCAAAATCGGTCAATGCTAAGTGGGGAAAGTGCCGCGTACGGCGGACGGACGGCCAAATTTTTATTCGATTTTTGGATTCTACGTACCTTGAAACGTAAACCATCAAATTTTGAGGGGGTGTTAAAATTTTTTTTTTTTTCTTGGTCGATTCCAAAGGTTCATTATTGAAAATAATAAACCAAAAGGGGGGGTTTCGTTTTAAAAAAATGAAGTTAGTGTCAATTGCGCGCAAATATTATGCGCGAAAGTACTTTTTTCTGAGTTGTGTGTGGTTGGGACTTAAGATGGTTCCCTATGAATGTCATCATCGTCTGACCTCAAATTTGGAGGGTTGTGACAGATAGTTGGAAATTGAAGTTTCTATTACCTACTGAGCATATAGGATTATCTCTATGCTGTCGTATTTTAGGTACGAAGATGGTATGTGGCACAACCTCATGCAAACATTTTGCTTCCAAGTCTGCCAAGGTAGCGGAAGCATTACTTTTACTTTTCAAGATTGAACAAAAAAAGTTCTACAAAATCAAAATCTCCACTCGCGTCAACGTTTTAGATACGACCTTCCTGAACAATTTTGGTTACGTGTCTGTCTATCATAAAATCCTTGCCATAGCCGTAACTTCTACATTTCTCATCCGATTTTGATGAAATTTTCAGGGATTATGGGGATTGGCGAGTAGATGGTCCCCTATGAGGGTAGTGGAAGGTACTAAGAGATTGATTTTTTGAGATCAACAACTATGCATCGGATCATCTTTACAATTGGGTTATGGGTACTAGGAAGCTATGTGCCACACCTACTTGGCGGACGTTTTTATTATTAATAAGTGAAAAATAGGGGTGATATTCTCAAAATCGGTTTTTTGATGATTTCTCAATTATAAGAGTATCTATACTTTCGAGTTATGGATACGAGGAAGCTATGTGCCACACCTACTTGGCACACGATTTTATTATTAATTAGTGAATAATAGGGGTGATATTCTCAAAATCGGGTTTTTAATGATTTCTTAATTATAAGAGTATCAGTACTTTCGAGTTGTGGATACGAGGAAGCTATGTGCCACACCTACTTGGCATACGTTTTTATTATTAATTAGTGAATAATAGGGGTGATATTCTCAAAATCGGGTTTTTGATGATATCTCAATTAAAAGAGTATCAATACTTTCGAGTTGTGGATACGAGGAAGCTATGTGCCACACCTACTTGGCATACGATTTTATTATTACTTAGTGAATAATAGGGGTGATATTCTCAAAATCGGGTTTTTGATGATATCTCAATTAAAAGAGTATCAATACTTTCGAGTTGTGGATACGAGGAAGCTATGTGCCACACCCACCTGGCAAGCGTTTTATAAAACTTCTGAGTACGGGAACGGTGTCGGGCGGGTGGCGGATGAGCTGAAGGCCGGGTTTGTTGTCTTCTGAATGGCGAGGGGGGTTGCCTGACTGAAGTTCACCCCTTTTGATTTTCGTTTTCTCTTTCGGTCGCTAATTCTCAATATTTTTGATTTCTGATGGATTCCATATGTTGAGGACGTCTGCTAGAATATGCCTGGTATCTCGGTTTTGGGAAAATTTATTCTAATGCCCGCATATTTGGTCAATGAGTGAATCACCAAAAGATTAATTATGGTGTTTCGTCAAAAAATATAGATTTTATGAGAAATTTGACATGGCAGAAACTTAGAATACGACGAAAGGAAACCAAATAAGTTTACAGAATGAAAATCGGTCCACTGATAGCTGAGAACTTTTGGGAAAATGATTAAGCTCCTGTCTCTCTCTTTTCCCCGATATAGCTGTCTCTCTCGCACACTTGTCATCCCCTTTAGCCTTAAAACAAAAATAGCTTCGGATGATCTTCATAAATTCTCATGGATCTAAGATCATTGATACGAGTACGAGTAGCTATGGGTATTATTTACCTACTTCCCTTGATTGTGTTTTATTGATCTTGTTTACACACCTTTGGTGGAGCTGTCACCAATACCTTATTCATGAACTTTTATTTAGCGATTTTCTTACTTTTCCACGAAGGTTATGTCAGGGTTTTCATCAACCCTTTGTATTTTGGGTCGATGCGGATTTCGACGTAACTTGTTGCGCCATCCGGTTGTACGAGCAATCACCCCTCGAATAACCTATTTCATGCTCTTGGAAACACTGCAGTTGGATGTTGTGAAATTGACACATAGTCAGAGAAGTGTCTTCGGTGTATCACGTATTTCATCGTTGACTTGGATTGTGAAGTTGAATATTATATCGTAGGTATTGGAATGCCGTCGCAAATTTTGGTCAATGTCCCCATCAAATTCGTGTAATTATGTTCCTTCCTCAGTGAGAACTCATAGGGTAATGAACTAGGATTTAGTTAGGAATTTTAGGTTTGTTCACTAAATGTCTCTATATTGTTTTTATATACCACTTTTGGGACTCTCGCAGCAAAAAACAAGGGAGGAAACCCTCACACCAGGTCGGAAGAGGGTGATACTAAGCTTAGCGAAACAACCTCTTTCAAATTTGTTCCAGTGCACACTCAGTCAAAATCAGACTACCTACCAATTATAGGAATGGAATAGGCCTGTCAAGTAGTGTAGCTGTAGTGTAACTGTCCCCTATTCCACCGGGTGACCTGCGGATTTCCCCTTCAGGGATAACTGTGGTCTTGATACCAGACTTGTATTCAGATTTCGTGGTCACAGGCCAGGAATCGATTCTAGAGCGTATTTCCAGCAAAAATTCCTCCTCGTAATTTTTGTTAGAGGCTTCTTTTTCGAGTTATTTCACTTTTTCGTGTTTTCGACCTTATCTCAGTAAAACGGCTACAACTCCCCAAATTTTCATGCAAATTCAAATCTGGTTAAACCTCAGGAAAGAGCGTGAAATTTCCTATCTCCTTGATGAAAAAAACACATTTTTTTAAATAGGAAGAAAACGGGTGAAAATTGGACATAAAACGAAAAATTGGTCAAATCTTGAAAATCTTAGATTTTTTGGACGTACATAGGTTCTGTTATCCGGCACTTGAATTTTTGCCTGTAGGCCTATAAGATGTACCAAAATCTCAGCTTTCTAACGGTCTAATCATTTTTATTTTAAAAGTGGACTTATCACAGAAATTTATGTTTGAACCGGAAAAACGTGAATTTTTCAAAGGAATTAGCGCTCCGGCTAAGACGATCTGAGGGGGCCTCCCCGAAACACCTCTTATCCGTAAATAACTGTATGTTATCAAATGTATTACTTTGAAGCGGCTGGTAACGCCCAAAAGAGAAAAATATGTGTTAACAAGGTGACTTGTCAAGATGTTGAGAGAACGCGATCTGTTGCCATCAGCTATAACTACGTCCTGGAGCTCCACGAATCAGAACACTTCTAGGGCTCCCAGCGTTAGCTTGAAAACTAACGGCGATACATTTCCCTAGAAACGGGTCTGTTGTAAGTGAAAATCATTACAAAATCCCGAGCTACTTTGTTCCACGGTTTCATCACGTTTTTGCCCAGTTAGGTGATGGCTAAAGCATGTTCCATGCTAAAACTGCCCATGAATTTATGCAGACTTAAGTTGCGCCTCCCTGTATTATGTAAATAGTAGTTCTAAAGTAATCAAAAATCAAATTTAATTTCATAAGTTTGTCAGTAAATTCACTTAAAAAATCATTTTCCAATTAGTTAAGCCTCTTATCAGAGTCTTATCTTATCTTAGTCTTATCTTAGCAGAGTCTTATCATGGCCTTCTGATTTCATTCTAGGTTTGGGGTCTGACGTTGCACCAGCTCTTGTACAGCTTCCCTGGAGAGCACGCTCGGTCCAGTTTCTTCAAGGGAATCGGCCAAGGCGTCACTCAGATCTACCTCGACTCCAGCGCCCGCCTGTTTTCATGTGGCGCCGACGGCTCCATGAAAGTTCGTCAACTCCCCGACAGAGATCACGGGAATCACACATAAAAGGAAAAGCTTCGCTGAGCTTAACCTCGCTAAAAAAAACCCCGTGAGGGTTTCTGCTATTCAATACAATAAGGGGTTTCCTGCGGGGAGCCCCCTCCTTTTTACACTAATAACTACCTATGTTAAATAATGTTTAGGTTAAACTGCTCCATTATGATGAGATGATAACATTTAAGCTGCGAAAAATCAAACCAGCTTTCTATATATCGCTATCGAGTTTGCATTTGTGGTCATTGATATGGTGCATTTTATTCTAGTAACTTATAGAATTCAAAAGTATAGGTATAATCAATCCACTGTTGTCTTTTATCGTTTCAATAATATAATAGTTATATTACCTTTGATGGGAAACGGCGTTTCCTACGAGATTTCTTGAAAAGACGGTATTATGTACAGATCAAAGTCTAAAATATTTATTGTAATGCTGTAAACAGATATCGAATGTTACAAGTAACAGTGGTAGGTGTAGACGTAGTAGCATAGCTAACTTGTTGTTGTTATTGTTGTTTGAATGAGCTGAAGTATGTAAAAAAAAGATAATGAAAATTAACTTTAAAACGTAATTTTTGAAAAACCTAAATGAAAATTCTGGACTACTTGTACCGGAAATATTAGGTTAAGAAACACTCCCTATAAACGTAATGGCAGGGTGACAAGACACTACGCATCGCAATATGTACATGATCACATTGTTATTTATGGATAATATAGCCACATAATACATATATATTTATTTTATTTAAATATTAGCTTCTTCCTGCACACTTTTCCGTTGGTAATGAACACGTTTCTGGCTTTTACCGCTCCAATTTTCATACTCATCCACAGCACTCTTTCGCGGAGCCACCTATTTGGGCCGTTTTCCGTTCGAAACGTCAAATAGTAATAATTAGGAAGCACAAATGCACAGAACCTATTATAGTTGTTTTGACTTTGGTTCCCGTAGTCCGCCATACTTGGGTTTTATCCGATGGAAATGGAGCTTAAACCGCTTGCTAACCAAGGTACTGCGAGTAAACTGAGTAGTCATTGTAGTCTTTCATTTGTCCTTGTATATATTAATTTCACAAATTTTATTTCAAGAGCTTGAAGACATATTTTTATTTTATCAACTCTATTTTCTATATTTTATCCTCTGCAATCCCTCCATCTCATTAATTTTGTGCCTTCCTTTTTTTCATTATGAACTTATCAGTATGTGCGTATCTCTCCTCAATGTCTAGAAAGTGAGCCTTTCGGCGTTAAAGATAAGTAAGCCTCGTATTTTCGGCATCAATTGCGGCAGTATTTTACTTTTAAGGGAACAAAATTGGTTGGGTACGAACTGTGCAACTAACCTGGGATGGTCGAGGTGGTCAAAGTACACCTAACAACCATTTTATCCCTTCCATTCCTTACTCATAAGATATTCACTTTGTTCTGAAGGTTCGAATTTCTGTTCAATTTTAAAACGTTCAACTACTGGATATTCTTTGTTTGAGAAAATAATGTACCTACCTGATAAATTTTGTTGTTGGCCTGTTATCATATTAAAGATTAAATGGAAAATTGAAAGAGCGTTGTTGATTTTAAATATTTACCCGTCACACAGTGCCAAGTTCAATACAGGTATCTGTGCGATTGAACAGTGATGTTTCCTCTAGGAAAGGTTTTTTTGCACTTAAGGGGGTCTCAGTCGCTCGTCGTTCGTTCCGGGTAAGTATTTCACAAAATTGAAGTTGTACCTAATTTTGAAATTTTAAAGGAGTTTAGAAATTCATTAGTGCACGGCCCTAGGGAATTAAAAAACTGAAATATTGCCGCTGGAATCATCAAAATCGAACAATAATTGCCAGAGAAAAATGGGAAAAACATGGAAAAACCGTTTATTCAGTAGTTTTTCCCATTTTTCTCTGGCAATTATTGTTCGATTTTGATGATTCCGGCGGCAATATTTCATTTTCTCAATTCCCTGGGGCTCGTACACTAATGAATTTCTAAAATCATTTAAAATTTCAAATTTAGGTGTAACTTTTTACGTTTTTGTGCCTTCAATTTCGCTAAATACTAAAAACGAAAGTTGGTGACAAACGCTCCAACATTGAGAATCTTTGACCCTAAACTTGACGTTGTCATTCAGTAGAGAGTTCCTAAACTGCATCTTGCTTAACGGCGAACGTTACAGGCATCGCCGTTATGAATCTGTCTAGGGCGAGTCAAATCAGATGTTAACCCTAGATGAACGTTAGGGAAAATAACGGCGATGTTGAACAATTTTACGGCGATGACAAAAGTGACGCGAAAGTTAAAGTGACAGGAATTTCTGGCTTCGCTGTTAGACCCTCAGTTCTCTATTGTTGACTGCCTTCGTTTTTCAAGTTCGTTGTTCGCTATTTCAAGTACATCTTGTCAAAGTGTTTGTTCAAGAAATAATTCAAGTATTTTTTTTTTTACCAGTACTTACCTAAAAGTATATTACAAATCACAATGGTTACAAAAAGTTTTTGATTATGGGAATCACAAAAAATGCAAAATCGCCCTCGGATTGATAGTAATCTGCTAGATTGATAATCTACTAAGCATCGAACCATCTATACTTCTGTGTGATGGATACGAGGAAGCTATGTACCACACCCACTTGGCCAGCAGTCCAAACACAGATTCTGTAGTTTCCTAAGCTCGCTGCTGCCAAACTAAACCGATTCCGTGGTCAGTTGTTCTTACTGCCTGTGACATGTGTGATTACAGAGCCTCTCAGCTAGGGCATTTGAAGAGTCACATGAGGACTCACACCAGGGAGAAACCCTATGCTTGTGATCACAGAGCCTCTCAGGTAGGGCATTTGAAGAGTCACATGAGGACTCACACCAGGGAGAAACCCTATGCTTGTGATCACAGAGCCTCTCAGGTAGGGCATTTGAAGAGTCAAATGAGGACTCACACCAGGGAGAAACCCTATGCCTGTGATCACAGAGCCTCTCAGGTAGGGCATTTGAAGAGTCACATGAGGACTCACACCAGGGAGAAACCCTATGCCTGTGATCACAGAGCCTCTCAGGTAGGGCATTTGAAGAGTCACATGAGGACTCACACCAGGGAGAAACCCTATGCTTGTGATCACAGAGCCTCTCAGGTAGGGCATTTGAAGAGTCAAATGAGGACTCACACCAGGGAGAAACCCTATGCCTGTGATCACAGAGCCTCTCAGGTAGGGCATTTGAAGAGTCACATGAGGACTCACACCAGGGAGAAACCCTATGCCTGTGATCACAGAGCCTCTCAGGTAGGGCATTCGAAGAGTCACATGAGGACCCACACCAGGGAGAAACCCTATGCCAGTGATCACAGAGCCTCTCAGGTAGGGCATTTGAAGAGTCAAATGAGGACTCACACCAGGGAGAAACCCTATGCCTGTGATCACAGAGCCTCTCAGGTAGGGCATTTGAAGAGTCAAATGAGGACTCACACCAGGGAGAAACCCTATGCCTGTGATCACAGAGCCTCTCAGGTAGGGCATTTGAAGAGTCACATGAGGACCCACACCAGGGAGAAACCCTATGCCAGTGATCACAGAGCCTCTCAGGTAGGGCATTTGAAGAGTCACATGAGGACTCACACCAGGGAGAAACCCTATGCTTGTGATCACAGAGCCTCTCAGGTAGGGCATTTGAAGAGTCAAATGAGGACTCACACCAGGGAGAAACCCTATGCCTGTGATCACAGAGCCTCTCAGGTAGGGCATTTGAAGAGTCACATGAGGACTCACACCAGGGAGAAACCCTATGCTTGTGATCACAGAGCCTCTCAGGTAGGGCATTTGAAGAGTCAAATGAGGACTCACACCAGGGAGAAACCCTATGCCTGTGATCACAGAGCCTCTCAGGTAGGGCATTTGAAGAGTCACATGAGGACTCACACCGGGGAGAAACCCTATGCCTGTGATCACAGAGCCTCTCAGGTAGGGCATTTGAAGAGTCACATGAGGACTCACACCAGGGAGAAACCCTATGCCTGTGATCACAGAGCCTCTCAGGTAGGGCATTTGAAGAGTCACATGAGGACTCACACCAGGGAGAAACCCTATGCCTGTGATCACAGAGCCTCTCAGGTAGGGCATTTGAAGAGTCACATGAGGACTCACACCGGGGAGAAACCCTATGCTTGTGATCACAGAGCCTCTCAGGTAGGGCATTTGAAGAGTCACATGAGGACTCACACCAGGGAGAAACCCTATGCTTGTGATCACAGAGCCTCTCAGGTAGGGCATTTGAAGAGTCAAATGAGGACTCACACCAGGGAGAAACCCTATGCCTGTGATCACAGAGCCTCTCAGGTAGGGCATTTGAAGAGTCACATGAGGACTCACACCGGGGAGAAACCCTATGCCTGTGATCACAGAGCCTCTCAGGTAGGGCATTTGAAGAGTCACATGAGGACTCACACCAGGGAGAAACCCTATGCCTGTGATCACAGAGCCTCTCAGGTAGGGCATTTGAAGAGTCACATGAGGACTCACACCAGGGAGAAACCCTATGCCTGTGATCACAGAGCCTCTCAGGTAGGGCATTAGAAGAGTCACATGAGGACTCACACCGGGGAGAAACCCTATGCTTGTGATCACAGAGCCTCTCAGGTAGGGCATTTGAAGAGTCACATGAGGACTCACACCAGGGAGAAACCCTATGCCTGTGATCACAGAGCCTCTCAGGTAGGGCATTTGAAGAGTCACATGAGGACTCACACCAGGGAGAAACCCTATGCTTGTGATCACAGAGCCTCTCAGGTAGGGCATTTGAAGAGTCACATGAGGACTCACACCAGGGAGAAACCCTATGCCTGTGATCACAGAGCCTCTCAGGTAGGGCATTTGAAGAGTCACATGAGGACTCACGCCAGGGAGAAACCCTATACCTGTGATCACAGAGCCTCTCAGGTAGGGCATTTGAAGAGTCACATGAGGACTCACACCAGGGAGAAACCCTATACCTGTGATCACAGAGCCTCTCAGGTAGGGCATTTGAAGAGTCACATGAGGACTCACACCAGGGAGAAACCCTATGCCTGTGATCACAGAGCCTCTCAGGTAGGGCATTTGAAGAGTCACATGAGGACTCACACCAGGGAGAAACCCTATGCCTGTGATCACAGAGCCTCTCAGGTAGGGCATTTGAAGAGTCACATGAGGACTCACACCAGGGAGAAACCCTATGCCTGTGATCACAGAGCCTCTCAGGTAGGGCATTTGAAGAGTCACATGAGGACTCACACTAGGGAGAAACCCTATGCTTGTGATCACAGAGCATTAGGTAGGGCATTTGAAGAGTCACATGAGGACTCAGACCAGGGAGAAACCCTATGCCAGTGATCACAGAGCCTCTCAGGTAGGGCATTTGAAGAGTCACATGAGGACTCACACCGGGGAGAAACCCTATGCCAGTGATCACAGAGCCTCTCAGGTAGGGCATTTGAAGAGTCACATGAGGACTCACACCAGGGAGAAACCCTATGCCTGTGAGCTATGCTTGTGATCACAGAGCCTCTCAGGTAGGGCATTTGAAGAGTCACATGAGGACTCACACCAGGGAGAAACCCTATGCCTGTGATCACAGAGCCTCTCGGGTAGGGCATTTGAAGAGTCACATGAGGACCCACACCGGGGAGAAACCCTATGCCAGTGATCACAGAGCCTCTCAGGTAGGGCATTTGAAGAGTCACATGAGGACCCACACCAGGGAGAAACCCTATGCCTGTGATCACAGAGCCTCTCGGGTAGGGCATTTGAAGAGTCACATGAGGACTCACACCAGGGAGAAACCCTATGCCAGTGATCACAGAGCCTCTCAGGTAGGGCATTTGAAGAGTCACATGAGGACTCACACCGGGGAGAAACCCTATGCTTGTGATCACAGAGCCTCTCAGGTAGGGCATTCGAAGAGTCACATGAGGACTCACACCAGGGAGAAACCCTATGCCTGTGATCAGAGAGCCTCTCAGGTAGGGCATTTGAAGAGTCACATGAGGACTCACACCGGGGAGAAACCCTATGCTTGTGATCACAGAGCCTCTCAGGTAGGGCATTTGAAGAGTCACATGAGGACTCACACCAGGGAGAAACCCTATGCTTGTGATCACAGAGCCTCTCAGGTAGGGCATTTGAAGAGTCACATGAGGACTCACACCAGGGAGAAACCCTATGCTTGTGATCACAGAGCCTCTCAGGTAGGGCATTTGAAGAGTCACATGAGGACCCACACCAGGGAGAAACCCTATGCCAGTGATCACAAAGACTCTCAGGTAGGGCATTTGAAGAGTCACATGAGGACCCACACCAGGGAGAAACCCTATGCCAGTGATCACAGAGCCTCTCAGGTAGGGCATTTGAAGAGTCACATGAGGACTCACACCAGGGAGAAACCCTATGCCAGTGATCACAGAGCCTCTCTGTTAGGGCATTTGAAGAGTCACTTGACACACACCGGGATGAAACCCCATGCCTATGATAAGTGTGATCACAGAGCCTCTCAGCTAGGGCATTTGAAGAAACTTTGTGGGGTCGTTTTTCATTCCTTGAGGAACACATCAGTATAAATTTTAAATCGAAAGGCCAATCTGCCAGAAACCTACAGCAGCATTCCGTAGGTCGTGTTTACTTCACGCACTCACAGGGGTGCACGATGATGATGACGATTTGAAGACGTGAGGTGAGGTGAGGCGAGGCTTTGTTTTGAAATAGATATTGGTGGTTGCAAAACTGATACTGGCATGTCAGGTTCACCCTGCTCTAACGGCAGCCCGTTAGTCACAAGGACGTTAGCAGGATGGCCGTAAGTTAGCGGCCAGAACGTTCGCCGTTATTTACTCGAACGTCATTTGATCGCTGTAATTTTCTGCGCATGCGCAGAAGGTGATCTACGGTCGCCGTTAGCTTTGCCGTTATGCCAAAATCATCTTTAGGAACTCTCTATTGTGATTCGAGTAAATAAGGTATGGGCTGTTGTCTTTTATAAAACGGACAACCAGTAGCCTTTGCAACATGTAGCTGTAAGCCGGTGTCGCTTTTACTTGGCTTGACAAATGGGATGCCAGTATTGAGTACAAGTCCCAACACTGCCACCAATTTGTAAGCCCGCTTGTCCAGGTAAAGTTGACAAATGAAGTTAGTTACCTGGCCCAAGCAGCAACTGAGTAGATTCCTGAAGGGAATCTACCCTGTGTTTGACTGTGAAATGGGGGGAGTAAAAAAAAAACCGAAACAACTTAAATCTACGTTAATTTTAGGATAATATAGGGTAATTACCTGTGAAGTATGGTAGCTCTTCGAAGGTGTTGACTCCTGGGTTGATGAAAATAATAATAAATGATGCTTTGAAACCTGAAGGGTGTTTTATTTTACCTCGGACCTCCAAGCGAGTCCCGTGCCAGAAGGGCGTGTCCTGCGTGTCCTCTGTGTCACTCGTGTCCTCGTGTCTGAGACACGAGTAACCCAGTTGACCACGAGGTTGTGTTCTTCTCCGAAATTGTGTCCTAAGGACACGACCTGATGGGTCTGAAACGCAATAAAGAGAATATGAAATTTGACTTAGTTATTTTACCCCTAGTTGCTGATACTGATCTGATGCAGGGTGAACTCAAAGATAACCACAGAAATGGAGTAAAATACCAGATAAGAAATTTATTATACAAGTATGGTATGTTTTGGTTGAACTCAACGAAGATATACAAGCCTGAAGGGCGCAGTTTCTGACGTTACAAGTAATTAAAAATGGACAATCTCACAATGAAAATAAAATGGTTTAAATGATCAACTTCCTTACAAGCAATACCTTCAGTGTCCTTTCTCTTTACAGGTTTCAATGCCGTGTCTCTACCGTGTCTCCGTGTCTTATCAATATTACAATTTGAATCTTTCTCGTTTTCCGTTTTACAAAGCTTTACTGTACCAAATTTTCCAATAGAATCAACTCTAGTTACTACACTGTTTAGCGTCACCTGCCTAATTATTTTGGCCAAAATAGATTAGGATATATTTGTCTGTGCACTCACGTGTTGGGCCCGAAGGTATCCTCAACGGTCTTGATGCGGATGATTTTAGGGGGATGATGTCTCGATAGTCCAGGGGGATTCACTACCACTGACTTTGAGATGAAGGGATGGGGTGACTTTCAGCCGGAACTTAATCGTCGCGCTTTTTTGGGGAAGAACGTTCGGCCGGGACCTACTTGTTCGAGCTCTCAGGACGGTGTGATGGCCGACGTGGGCCGCCCGGTCTAGAACGTTTCCCCCTCCTCTCAGTCACGTGATCCACGGCCTCCTGTAGTCCTCAGGCTGCCATCCGGCTTTGGTCGAGGCTCCTTGTTGCTGCTGCGGACACAAGCTGCTGGTGTCTTCCTTTGGTTTCGTGGTTGAATCAGGGCTCGGACGCCTCAGATGGTGTTCGGCGTCCTTATTGTAGGGGGGCGGACCACGCCCCCGTAGAGCTGGCCCGGATTACCCCTCCACAGTCCTTCGCCGCAGGTGGCTCTGTGGGGGCGGCATCTTGGGGTTCAGGAAGGGGGGTGTTATTGCCTTACCCCAGCCCCGTCACATTGGTCTCATTCGTGAGCAGGGGCTCACATAGCCTTAATCCAGCTCAGATCAATTATAGCCAGGTTGAAAAGGAGATGTTGAGCATCTGCTTCAGCCTTAATCGCTATCATTACGACATCTATGGGCACAAGAATTTGACGATTCAAACAGACCATCGACCATTGCTGAAAATAGTGAAAAATGATTTTCACAAAAACAGGAAGGATCCAAAACATGAAGCTAGAACTTCTAAAATATGATTTCACTCTTGAGTACATTTCTGGTTGTAAGATGTAGTATTGTAAACTCCCAACTAGGTACCTTCCAAATCAAAAAGACGAAAATTTCGAAAAATTGCGTAAAATTCGCCTGCATTACGTACTAACCTGGACAACTGGATTCAGGAAGTTTCGACACTTTCACTGACAGTCAGATGATGGCGCGACAGCGGACTGACGGAGGAAACGAGAGAAAAAAGAAGAGGAAAAATCCGCCAGGTCTTTACCAGAAAAAAGAAGAGGAAAAATCCGCCAGTCTTTATCCACAAAAATCAGGAAAATTCCTGAGAAACAGTGATCTGGACGTGGAGTCACAAAGTAGACTCTTTGTCCATGTCCAAGCGCAAAATGCTATTCTAATAATTAATAGTAACAGTCTGATGAAATTCCAAAGTTCAAATCTTACCTATGCACACCCCTCCATACATTATAGTATCCATCACATATTCCTTGTCTGTGTAGTCAAGGTCAAGGACATCTTTTTTCGTCTCCTTATCTTTTCCTTTATCACGTAGAGGGCGCTACTGGCAATTCGTAATTCTTCAAGTCGACTTCCGTTCCAGGACAATTCAATGCATTTTGTACTCAACAGTATCAAGCAGTCGCTAATCAAGACCGGTCGGTTAAATTTACGTCACATACATTCCTCATCCGCATTATTCGCAATGCCAGTCCAGGTAATGAATTCATTATTTATATTTTATTAAGTATTTTCTCACTCAAGGTTGCAGTTTGTGGCTAGGTTCCGTTGCGGATTGACTAGCTTTTGGCCCCGATGTGTCTTATCAACACAGCATCCTAGTCATTTCAAAAATCAATACCCATCCAAGGTGAAATGGAGTAAATCTGTCCTCATTTGAGGAGTCAGTTCATGAATTACAGTATCTCTGCGAGGTGTTGGAGTTGACCGGTAACTTCAAGACCTTGAAATAGATTTATGCGGATTAGTCGCTTCTAACCTGGCATATAACCCGATTTTCTTCACTTACTGTTGCCTACCTAAGAAATAAAAGGCACCTAAATTTGTCAAAATAAAAGGACAATTATGGACCATGTCCTTTTGTATAGTTTGATAGTTCATGTCTTGAACTGATTCTAGTTCGTTGACCTACCAAAAACCTTCGTACTGAGTGGAAAGTTTGTGGAATTCTTACAGTTATTGATCGAAAAACTTTCAAACCCTTTTAGAAAGTAAGCTGGTACATTCTCCGTTGGTTATCTTGGTCAGCTCACCTGATGCTGAAGCGATAAACAGCAAAATCAGGAGATTGCCATGAATCGATCCCGAAGGTTAACCACCATCGCTGATTCAATGTAGAACATCAATCTTTACAATCGGGCAAATTCATCAATCTGTGCAATTATTAGGCATCGTTTCAGATTTTTACAGAAGCAATGGTGTTTCACTAACGTGTTACTGTCACTTCATTCGCCAGGAACATCTACGGGAGTGCATTGGAGGTGCTTTACTAGTACATGTTTCATTCTAAATTCACTTGATACGGGAAATTGTTGATGGCTGTGAATCATAATCCAATACTTGTAAAAAAAAAGTATACATCGTCCCTATACCTGGTAAACCATGTAAGTCGGTATTTTTTTTTAAATAAGGTTTTGAGCTTTTCAGGTAAATTAGGGTTTCTTGATCCATTTAGTGAAGCCGTTTTCCAATCTGAAGAATAGTTTTTTATCCAGAAAACAATTAAAAAACGTGTCGGTTACCTCTTTTTTTCGCCGGAAAACCATGTAAGTCCTGTGTATGCCTTCATAAAAGTGAGCAGCTCACGCTGGTGCCAAGTTTCCATCAAAGATAGTCAGTTTTTTTCTTTTTTTCATGTAAAAGTTTACAAAATTCATAAATGGAGTTCGGAGAAAGTGATTATAAATAGAAACCTTTTTATAAGTCTCAATTTCAGCAATAAATTCCACTCCTTGTGTTCTGCAGACACGTGACTTTCCATATTGTGGTCAACCTTAAGATCACGACCTACCTACGTGTTTTTTTACCTACCTACCTAAGATCACGTGTTTTTCCGCATTGTTTCTAAATTATTTTTACATTATTCAGGAGGATAATTTTAGATGAATTGATTGATTTTGTTGGCTGTTTGACCTAGCTGTAATGCTGATGTTAGAAAGAACGACAAGAGATTAGTAGTGTGCTATTGGTCTGCTTATGTTTTACAGGAAACTCTGTAAAATTAATGATACAAGAGATAATAATTAAGTAAATCCAGCTCTAACCCATCCTCAATCCACCCCTAGTCCATCTATAATTAGCCCATCCCCAGCTCATCCCTAACCCAGCCTTGACCTATCCCAACCCCTAACCCATCCCTACTCCATCTCCAACCTATTCCTAACCCCTATCCCATTCCTAACCCATCCCTAGTCCATTTCTAACGCAACCGAGCCCTGACCTATCCCAACCCCTAACTTATACCCAGCCCACCCCTAACCCGTCCCTAGCTTATCTCCAACCTATCCCTAACCCCTATCCCATCCTCAACCCATATCCAGTTCATCTCTAACGCGTCCCTAACCCATCCCTAGCTCATCCTCAACATATCCCTAACCCCCAACTCATCCCTTGTTTTAATGAAACAAAAGTACCTAGTTGCCTTCACATTAAATGCATACCTACCTAGTTACGGTTGTGATAGGTAAAGTGTTCCTATAAGTAATGGTTGTAATTTAAGAAATGGTAATTGAGGAATTGGTAGTATGTTAAATAATTTATTGCTCAACTCTAGTAATATTAAGACTGAAGACTGTCGTTTTGACTCAAGGAGCCTTAAAGTTGGACTTGCGTATTAGTCAACGCCTATGAATTTTCATTTAAATATTTTCCTTTTGCATCGATTTGGGTATTTTGTGTAACCTTGAAACCTGGAGAAAAAAATTGAATATTCCTAATAATTAAATGTCACAAGCTGGGTATATTTTCATAACAATCAAATTGAAAACCATGTAAGTCGGGCGTCAAAGGCTGGGTAAAAGCATGTAAGTCCATTTTTTCGTTCGCTGAAGTAAATTTTGATGAAATTAGTCTCAGGCTCTTTGAAATACTACTGTTACCACCAATTTTATGGAATGGAACGAAAAAACTTATTGTATATGGAATGAAAACTTAATCATTCAGTTTTTAGTGTCCCCTGTAAAATTTGATAAACTCGACTTACATGGTTTACCAGGTATAGAGACGACATATTCCTTCATTAGGTTTTAACCCTTAGCAAGAGTAGATCTACTGGGAATTTTTTCGGATTTTTCCCTCAAATAAAGACAAAATGAGGGAAATAAAAAATGGCACTATTTTAATTAGGATAATTGAGGAGGTGTCGTAAACGACACTTTCCCAAGCTAAGGGGGGTCAATGAACGAAATAAAATTACAAAAACCCAGATTTTGGTTTATTATTTTCAATAATAAGCCTTTGGAATCGAGCAAGAAAAAAAAAATTTTAACCCCTCCTCAAAATTTGATGTTTTACGTTTCAAGGTACGTAGAATCCGAAAATCGAATAAAAAAATTCCCGTCCGTCCGCCGTACGCCGTCCGCCGTCCGCCGTACGCGGCACTTTTCTTAGCAACACTGGACCGATTTGGTTCAAATTTGGTATATGGGTTCCATTTGGGGTCTAGTTGTGCCGCGAAGCTTTTGGTTGATGTAGGTCACTTCTAAGGGGTGAAAATTAAGGGTTGAAATTTTCAAGAGTGCCCTAGCTCGAAAACTCTCGAAATAAAGGTATCGTTTTTTCACCAATTTTAAATAGTACAGAATTTTTAAAAATTTTTGAGACCACCCGGAGCTCTGTAGGACAAACCGTTCGGTCCCTACGGGTATTTGAAGGTTTTCCTTCGATAAAACAGAATCATGAGTGTGAATCGCAAAAGAGGTCTAATCGCCGTTCAAATTTTATCTGACTAAAATGCGATCGCTGTTCATTTCTTCGATTTGCATACAGTTTTGCCTTCTGCGTAACCAGTAATCAAATTTCCATATCAAGCTTTCTATTTTTCGAATCGAGTGTGAAGCGTTTAGTTCTTTCTAATAAACTTGATTGTGAAGGTGTGAAGCCATTATAGTGTGGTAGGTAGTACCCACCAATAGGTAGGTGTGGTAGGTAAAAAAAAATTGGTAGGTAAAACAATGTTTGTAGGTAAAAAACGCTGCAAATCATTGCTCACTGATCAGATCACTGATCAGCTGAGTGAGCTCCGAAGCCATTTTCAATGCTATTGAATGGAAGTGCTCTTCCAGGCGTCTCCAGCATTCGAGGATATCTTCTTCACTCCTCACATCACTGATCAGCTGAGTGAGCTCCAAAGCCATTTTCAATCCTATTGAATGGAGGTGGTCTTCCAGGCGTCTCCAGCATTCGAGGAGATCTTCTTCACTCCTCACATCACTGATCAGCTGAGTGAGCTCGAAAGCCATTTTCAATCCTATTGAATGGAAGTGCTCTTCCAGGCGTCTCCAGCATTCGAGGAGATCTTCTTCACTCTTCTGATCACTGATCAGCTGAGTGAGCTCCGAAGCCATTTTCAATCCTATTGATCGCAGGAGCTGAAATTTGAGAGGGAAGGTCAAGGGAGAATACAGATGGTGGTAGGTGCTATTGATGGAGAACCAGTGATCTATACAGAAGGATGATCTATACAGAAAATAATAAACCTTTGAGCAATGATTTGCAGCGTTTTTTTAATTGAATTTTATTTTAGTTCAGCCTGGTTTTCTATTATCATAATTGATTTTTTAACTCCTTGCATGAAAAAGATAGCGTTAAGTTGCTGAAAATTTTCTATTAGTAACTACAAGTATCACAGGTAGTTGGAATATATCACAATTCAACTAATTATTATTGTTTTTAAACATTTCAAATAATCTTCATCATCCCCTTTGCTTGAAT
This sequence comes from Apolygus lucorum, assembly GCA_009739505.2. Classification (NCBI taxonomy): domain Eukaryota; kingdom Metazoa; phylum Arthropoda; class Insecta; order Hemiptera; family Miridae; genus Apolygus; species Apolygus lucorum. The sequence goes on from CM019179.2 coordinate 56,492,282, forward strand.
CAGTTGTGAGAGGAGGGACGAGGGATAGAATGAGTTCTCCTCTCGATCAGTAGCGACCCTGGAGTCATGAAATGGAGCATATAAATGTTGGAAAACCATTGAAATATATAAAAAAAAGTCTCAAACTTCATAAAAATCGAAGATGAAGTCTTTATACAAATTAATTGGTTGCCTGTAAAGTCGGTATACGGGCGAAAGTTTTATTACGTGACAACGACTTTGAGTGGTAAAATAATTTTAATGTTAATATTCATTCGTATAGTAGGAAGAAGGATAATATTATTATTATTATAAATTTTTTTATTACAATAAAAATTGCATTTGGAAGGGATGGATAGAATTCTTTGTCAAGTTGCACAGAGTAGGTATTTCCCGTAGGTAGTAGGTATTTCCCATGGGTGGGGGGGGGGAGTGAGTGCCAGGGAAGGGGGGCGGGGCGCCCGCCTTTAGGCTAGGAACACACGGGGCGCCGTAGGGCGGCGACGCTTGCGTCAGCGTCTTTTTTAACTCCACCTCTCAAGCTAAAATGCATTGGATTGTATCAGAGCGCACACACGGAGCGTCGGCGATTTTTATCCGCAAGAGTCGGAGAATCCACGACGCTGCACCTTGACTCCGACGCTCACGGCGCTAGAGTGAGCGTCGTGGGAGCCGTGTTAAAATGTGAACCTCAGCATCAGAGCGCACACACGAGGCGTCCCCACTCCCTTCGTGACGCTCAAAGGTAGACGTTTTGAGGTTGTGCTTAGTGCGTGCTTTGTTTGTTCGTTCGTCAAAAATGAGTTGTGACATGGATTTATTGATTTCGGCGGTTCAGGAAAGGCCGTCCATTTGGGACAAGACCCTCACTGACTACAAAGATCGGAACTTGACAGGGAAAGCTTGGCAGGAAGTATGCGGATTCATTTACTGCGACATACGGAAATAGTTTTTAATTTTTCATTGTCCTCCCTCAACTCCGAATAAAGGGTGTAAAAAACTCCACTCTGATTTCGCAAAGAAATTATGGGGTGAATCCACATGAGTCGGTGTTTCTTCTTTCTGAGCCTGCGATAGAGAATAAACATTGCCACAGCTATCTCTCTTTCCATGGTGAATGCAGGCGTCAAACTGAGAAAAAAGACGCCTCGTGTGTGCGCGTGGGGTTTGGGCGACAAAAGACGCTGACGCAAGCGTCGGCGCCCTACGGCGCCCCGTGTGTTCCTAGCCTTAGGGAGCGCCGAGCTGCACCCCCTCCGTGAGCGGAGCGTAACGCAGTTTCTTGAAGTGTCTCCCGGTAAACCAATTTATAAGACGTTGTCACGTCAAAATACCAAAACGTACAATAACAATCTAGTCAACCCAATCACCTGACATCCTAAGGGTTAAGTGATAGGTTCAGGGTGTTTCAAGCAGACCTTGACAACACTTATGGTTTAATTCATAGACTAGGCTTGAGGGTGAGTGAGCACTCACCCCTTCTGAGTCGAGGGTCGGCCTCCACTCAGCTGTCCGTATTCATAGTTGATTGGGACGGCCCATTAAGTGTTGTGGTCGCCTGAGTGCACACTGAGCCTGAGGGGACACTCAGAGGCTACTCAATTAATTTTCACCGTAAGTTGGCAGCCTAAGCACTCTATCTATGCTAGTAAAATTATATTATTATTATTATTATTACTCGGTTTTGGCCAGTTTCTCCACCACCTGGGATAAAAGTTATCCAAAACTGAACTCCAACGTATGCTTGCAGTTGTCTCTTGGGGACTAATGGGTAGTTAATTGGTTGTAGCAGACGGAGAGAAAACAGCACTTTTGTTCCCCTTGGATTGTGGAAGTTTAAGGTAATTTGGGCAGTGCGGTGCCCCTGCCGCATTCCAAAAAGCCGAGGACCCATTGCTGAATAAGTTATTCGACCAGCAAAGGCGATGAAGACCACTTGGAATGTCTGAAGGTTATTCAAGGTGCTGAGAAAGAATAATGTCTAATGTTATCAGTTCATGGTGGCTGTACTCTTCATTTTTATCGATTTTTTTTTACTTGTTTTATTGCACCATATTACAATTCATAAGCAACATTCTTCTGATACATAGTGGTGTACGTTAATAAAACTAAGATACTTCACTTAGTTCTTATTGTCCTGAAATTTGCACTTCATGATGGTCACACTAAGTGGATTAGATCGTGTGGCTTGGTTCTCTCAAGTCTTCTAAGCAGATCATCTGTGTTGAGAAGCTGGATGGCATTCTCATTTACATGATCTTGGAGCCTCAAAAGTGTTATCGACTTCCACATGATATGCCTCATCCTCTCTACATCCCAGCTGCCACCACTTTAAGGGTATTGAGGAATGTGCACTAATTGTGTCGATAGAATAAGAACGGAAAAGTGGTGTTTATTGAAGCTATGTAAGCCATCACGAAGACAATAATCATATTACCTTATGGCCATCCCATTATCCGCTACCTGTGGACGCATACCAAGCACATTAGGAAGAAATCTCAACTCTAGTGATGAACAAAAATTTTAGGTAATGTATTAGTGATGGATTGATGAAAACGATGACACAAACCCTGATCGAACATTTACCATTTTACTCGCATTATTATCAGATTTACTGACATTGTTATTTTAAACAATCTTTATTATTTTAAACTCGAGAAACACAGTAGTGTTGTCACTAGCTGCTCTCAAATCCCCTCGCGACAGGTTTTGAAACTATTTAGAGAAGAGCACCTGTTAAGGGGGTCTCAGTCGGTCGACGTTCATTCCTCATCCGGGTTAGTATTTAGCCAAATCAAAGGGGCAAAAAGTTAAAAGTTGTACTTAAATTGGAAATTTTAAAGGATTTTAGAAATACCCGCGAGGGTCATTGCGGTAGAACGGAGGAAGCGAGAGCAGGATAGCTACCTTCGTAGCTTCGGCCAAGTCAGGCTCCGGCGGAGGTGCAGGGATGTTGGCGGTTGCCATCTCTTTGCGTTGAATAGAGATCCAAGAACGTTCGGGGTCACCACTGTTGTGTTTGCGTGTAATCGAGTGAGGCCGATGGTCCTCTCGATGCGCTGATTTGTGAACCAGCCTGAACCCTACTCAACGGAGAGATTGATCCCTAGGCCTACAGCTTTGGCACTAGATCCGTGGCGCCTCTCGGCCGTTCTGAGTAGTGCTTGAATTCTCTATCCGCAAACCTCGGCGACTGAACCCAGACTGACCGGCGGGAAGCGGAGCATTTACCTAATGAAGCCTAGTTGTTCTGTTGAGGTCCCTAAGGAGAGATAGAGGTTCGGCACCTTTATCACTCAAACCATTGCCTCTGCGGAACTGGGCCGTAGGTAAGGTGAAGGCGAGAAGAAATGATGAGTCCGATTGACTAGGTACAAATGCATGTAGGAACACCCCCGAGTGCGGATTATATATTCTAGCTATTATGGTGAGGGGAGAGTGGAAAAGAGGTGACGTCAAATGACGTGTTCTTTCCCTTCCTCACCTCATCCGTGTTGGTGATGACTCATGCCACTCTGGGTTTTCCTACACCTTACTTTATTGGAGAACTAACGAACATAGATGTATGACATTACACTAGGGAATTGAAAAACTGAAATATTGCCGCTGGAATCATCAAAATCAAACAATAATTGGGTGTGCGCCTGGGTAGGAAAAACTGTTTAATGTTATTTTTAATCTAAGGTAGACCTCATTCTGAGAATTTTGGTACCAACCGTGACCTTCTAGCGTGTGTAAATCTTTTCCTATGAATTTTCAAAGTTTCGGCCGTTTATGACATCACAATGGGCTGGGGGGTCCCGCCCAGGCGAGAGGGGCGCGTGACTTCATAAACGGTCGAAACTTTGAAAAATCATAGAAACAGATCTACTCACGCTAGAAGGTCGCGGATGGTGCCAAAATTCTCAGGATGTAGTCTACTTTCGATTAAAAATCAAAAAAATCAAGGCAATCACCCATTGCCAGAGAAAAATGGGAAAACCGTTAATTCAGTTATCTTTTTCCCATTCAGCTGTAAGCCTGTTGTTGCAAACCGAATGCCAGTGATGAGAACGAGTTCTACCGCTGCCAACAATTTGCAAGCCTGTTACTCACGTGCTATTGACAGAGAAAGGAATAAAATTCCTATCTATGTCACCAACCCGTGTGCGACTGTGTCGATGAGTTCTGTGGGGGAGAAATGCAATTACCAAAACACTTATTACTAGATTGAAAATTAAGGGCGTTTATAGTTACCTGTGGCGAGGCGCAATCAATTTAGAAGTTCCGTAGTGGAGTCGTGTCGAAATCGTGACGGCCTGAAGGGCGCATGAAATAACCACGGATCACCAGTGTGTCCGGCCTGAAGGGCTTAAATGATGTTTCCTGAAGGGAATTTGCAAACCTGAGGTGTGTCGATGCACGTTCCTCTATTGTGTTATCTGAACCAGGGGAAAGTTAAAGGAAAAAGCAGAAGTACAACTAACAGCTTAGTTTTATTAATAGGAACAGTTCAATATTTGCAAAGGTTACAGCCTGAAGGGCGACTCAGTTGTGACACATTTGTGACATGTTCAAAATATAATGGTTTCATTCAAAAGTTCCATGCGTTTTCAATACATTCAATATTCCAAATCTCATCAATCAGTTTCCAATTTCCAAGTTTAAATCCATAGAGGCAGTTCAGTTTATGTAAAAATGTATATCGTTTCGTTTCAGTTATAGTTTAAGATTTATTCTAAACACCGCACTACTTTGGCCAAAGATTTTACTAAAGTATGGTTGGTTCGTGCACTTACGCGGACAGGGCCCTGAGGAATTCTGCCGGCTCGTGGCGTAGGATGAAGGGTCGGTCTCCTCTGTAGCTCGGGGACGTTGCAGGGATCGCGATTTGATAGGGTGTCGACTTCGTGGTTGTATTGTGCGCACAAGGTAGACAGGGGGGTAGAGGCAGAATCGGATCGTGGGGTCGAGCGCGCTGCGACCGATACTGCTGACGGTTGGTAGGGGACCAATGCGACGCCGCCAACGCTGTCTGGAAATTCCGCTGTTGCTCCCCACCCCTCCACTGAGGTGTTGTGCGTGGAGGGCTCTGATTGGCTGCGTCGAGATGTCAGCTGGTCTCGCTTCTCTGGGGAGTTGGGACGCCGAGATGGAGGTGGCGTCCTTCGGTTCTAGGGGCTTCAGGAGGGGAGCTAAATTTAGCTCAGCTCCGCTACTGAAATTGGTGACGATTCAGTGAGCGGCAGCTCACACAGCCTAATTTGTAATTTTCAAGGCTTTTAGAAATTCATTAGTTCACTTCCTATTAGTTCACTCAAATTCATTAGTTCGGCCCTTGGGAATTGAAAAACTTAAATATTGCCGCTGGAATCATCAATATTGAACAATAATTGCCAGATAAATATGGGAAAAACATGGGAATAACCGTTTATTCAGTAGTTTTTCCCATTTTTCTCTGGCAATTATTGTTCGATTTTGATGATTCCGGCGGCAATATTTCAGTTTTTTCAATTCTCAAGGGCCGTGCACTCATGAATTTCTAAAATCCTTTAAAATTTCCAATTTAAGTACAACTTTTTGCCCCTTCGATTTGGCAAAATACTAAAAACGACCGGCGACTGACTGAGACCCCCTCCTCTAGTTCTGTTCGAGTAGTTATTGTTGTAGCTCGACTGAGTGTGAACCTTCGAGGTGTTCTTGTGATAATGGGGTATTTCAGTCAATTTTTTTCTTCAAAGGAGTAAGGCTCAGGAATAACGGTAATCGGGTCTGTTCGTCGAGAAAATGTTTTTAAAAAATCAGAGAAGCTAAGGAAAGTTGAAGATTTGAATGGTGTGACGTAGCTAGCCAACTGTCTTTGAAAAAAGTATCCATGCACAGAAACCCTTGGAGGACGTCTTGGATACTACAAAATATCACTCACACACGCGCGCGGCGTAGTCCTTTCCTAGTGTGTGTGCATTTATAGCGGCCCGCCTTTTTCAAACGTGTGATCTCTTTAATTAATTTTTCTACCACATGTTATAGTATCATTGGGCTTAAAGTTGTAGTATATAGGTTTTCAAGTGTGCTGAATCCAAATTTGAGGTCAAAAACCTGAATTTCCGACCCACCAAAATACCCCATTTTGATATCAAATTTGTAGTTAACGCTGCCCGAGGGGGAGAATCGCTAACTCGAGTTCTGTTTCTGAAATAATTCCGTTTCTTTAGGTAATAAAATTAGTTTACAATTCGGAAATGTTGTTCCTTTCAAAAATACCATGTCTTCCGACGAAGAGGAAGGTTAGCTTCGGAAGGAGGAACCCAACATAGCATATTTAAAGTTGGGAATCGTTAAAAGTAATAAGACCAAAGAAAAAATTGATACAATTTTTAATAAATGGAAAATATTTCAAATAATCAATAGAACAACTCGAGAACAATCTGGATGAAAATTAAAGTTGAAGTTTGGAAAGCTAAATACGTATGTACTCTAAAATTAAAGTTTTCCACAGTTTCTTGCAGCTCCCTACAAATTCACATGTTATGGTTCAAAAATAATATTTTGGACAAATAATTTGAACGCAAATGGCTCCTTTTTTCATTTTCTATGTTGCCTGCCTTGGAAAAAATACGTTCACAAGGAACAGAACTGGCAGGGATACACAATCTTTCCAAAATCAATTTAAACAAAAGTGGATAACTGTTTTTTCTCTGGTTCCACCACAAAAGTGGATTTTCCTCGCGTAGAAGTAGAGGCTCAGCTAAATATTTGTCGAATTCCACAATTGCAGGATCACTGGACGCTCTTAATTGTTCAACATCTTCGTCGAAATCGTCCCATAAACCATGTAATTTGGCTTTTTTTGATTCTCGAATAACAGATTCGTCAAGTAGGGTGGGAGATTCGACATTTTTCTTCAGCAGCTGAATCACTTTGCTTTTGACTTCTTCAAATTGCGAAGGGAGTAGGAAAGCTTTGTGTTTGAAGCGTGGATCAAGCAACGCTGCTTGTGTTACGAGCTCGTTGTTTTCCCACTCTTTGCTTTTGAATTGTCGGTTAAAGTTTTCCATTATTTTCTTCACTAAAGCAGTGACGTTTGGATTCAAACCGGGTGAAATAAATTTGGCCATTCGTTTCTTAATTATATTCACCAAAACGAGGCACTTGGACAAAGAAAGTGACTTTTCACCGCAGATTTCAACAGTCACATGGTAAAATGGAGCAAGTACTTCCACAGTTTGCTGTACGATTTCCCACTCTTCCACAGAAAGGGTCAAGTCGTCCTCAAGTTGTAAAAGGTGGCAGCATGCGATCAAAGGTTCTTTATTAAGTAGCAGTCGTGAAAACATATCGTACGTTGAATTCCAACGAGTTGCCACATCTTGCTTGAGTTTCAGATGGTCTCGACTCATTTGTTGCTGTACTTCATTCAGCTTTTGCAAAGCTGTTGTGTTCTGCTTGAAATACTGTACCAGTGCCTTAGCTTTGGTACGAACGATTGCAATGTTCTCTAAAGCTGCTTGTACCGCCGAATTGAGTGTATGCGCAAAGCACCCGACATTTCGGAAATTCATATCAGTTATAGCTTTTTTCAAATTTGTTGCATTATTGCTAACTACGGCAACTACTCTGTTTGAGATCTCCCACTCTTCACATGCGTGCAGCAGAGAGCGAGTCATGTTTTTGGTCGTGTGGGACTTATCAAATTGAAAACAAGTCAGGAAGTAAGATTTCAGGGTAGTGGTTTCAGGTTCAATGAAATGCACCGTAACAGACAAGCAACTTTTTGATTCGTCGCTCGTCCAACAATCTGTGGTAAGCGCTACAGCTTGGGCATTCATCACTTCGTTTCTTACCTTCTGCTTGACACTGTTGTAACAGGAAGGAAGCAACTCCTCTGTTAGCGTTTTCCAAGTCGGAAGTTTATAGGAAGGATTTAACATACCAACAAATTGTATGAAATCCTCGTTCTCGACGATACTGAAAGGTTGGTACTCTTTTACTACCATTCGCAAAAGTTGTTCGTCCAATAGTTTTGTTTCCAGCCAGGGAAGAGGCTTGATTACAAAATTGTCTAGGCTGGTTTGTTGGGGTTCGTCGATTGTAGGCACAGCAGGAGATTCGGGCGCTGTTTCTTCATTATCGTTATTTTCCGACTTCAGTCGTGGTCGTGGTATAGTTGATACCTCTATAGGTCCAGGTATAGTTGATACCTCTATAGGACCAGGTATAGTTGATACCTCTATAGGACCATCAATTACCGCAGTGGATAATGTAGCAATACTGCAATCTGTATTACTGGTCGTGTGAAAAGCCAATCTACTGTCTGTGAAGCCCAATGGAACCGTTGGGTGTTTTTTCTTCAAATGGCGCCCCAAATTTGCCGTGGAATTGTTCTTTATACTTATTCTAACTCCACAATAGTTGCACAAACCGGTAGCGTTGTCGTTTAATACTTTGAAATGTAACCAAAGTGCACTTCTTCTACTCATGCTTCCCCCTGAAACACAAGAAAATCAACACAACGAACGAAAATGTTTCAAGTTGTTGCACGTTAGACAATGAATTAATAGAAGTGAGAGATAAGAGCAAACTGAACCGTCGATAGGACGTCGAACTGGTGACCTGCTCAGGGTGATGGGAGTGGGAGTAGAAACCTCCCATTCGCCCCTCCCAGGTCATTCGGACCAGTTCACTTGAAAGAGAAGGTCTCTAAAAACAGGCCACTCACTCATCCACCTACCTTTCAAGGATGACTCATAGGCTTCGATCACTGCCTGCGGTTGCCATTGGATAAGAGTTTCAGGCTCTGATGGCTTTTACTCTCAGAATAGAACTCGTAGGCTTGCCGGTAGCTACGGGAAATTCTGATTGATTTCACAATCAACGCTTATCAAATGAATGGTTGATCGTAGAGAAACCGCTGGGCGTCTCATTCGTTTCTAAAAATTGAACACTCTTAAATTGATGAAAAACATCATCAATTTAAATTGATGAAAAACATACCAATTTGAACTTTTGGCAACTCAATTTAAACTTTCGGTAAGTCCATTGCGTTTCGGCAACTACTGGAGTCCTTGTCCACCTTTGTACCTTCTACATTGTTCAATAAAGTGTTTTTCTCTCTCTTTAAAAAAAATGAAAAACATCATGTCCGTTTCCCGGAAAAATGTGTTGGAGTTTTTTTCTAAACGTTTCTCCATGTTTTTTGCTTCCGAGTCTACCAAGGTAGCGGAAGCTATGTTTTCACTTTTCAAGGACGAAAAAAAAGTTCTCCAAAATCAAAATTTTCACTCGCGTTTTGCGTTTTAGACCTTTTTGAACAATTTTGGTTCTGTGTCTGTCTGTGTGTCTGTCATGAATTCCTTGTAACGCGCATAACTATACGAAGTTATTGTCCGATTTCTATGAAATTTTCAGGGATTGTGTGGGTTGGTGTGTAGACGGTCCCCTGTGAAAATCATCACCCCCGGACTGATAGAAGCCACTGCGCGTGCGCAAACGTTAATTTCCTGTAATGGGGTAGTTGCATGATATTTTTTTGTATTTTTTCTGTGTAGAGAATCTCTATTGAAGTACGAATCTGCAAATAAAACTCCCGGAAACGCTTCCAAAAAATTTAGAGATTTTTTCGAAAAACGGGATTTCGGATTCAGGCGGGGAAACCTACACACGGCTTGGACGCTGCGGGGTGGGGGCTACGTCATGGGTGTGAAGGGGGTGAAGGGGGCCAAGAGACCCCTTCCTTTGCCCGGGGGGTCCTTTGATAGCAACCCTCTGTTGGGTTTGTTTACGTTCGTTTGTGGCAATAAAATTGGAGAATCACTCACACTTTGTGGTGCTTTCATACTGAATTTTGCTAGCTGTGTAATCGAAACATGTTGCATCAAAGATTTTGTTTCCTACTGGCATTCCCTCCACTGTAACTTGAACCTCATATGGTTGTGAAGAAATGCGGTGTACTCGAGCCACAACCTCGCAAATTTGCTAGATTCTTCTAAGTTGGACATAACCAACCATCGTTTTATTTAACAATTTACAAACACTCATTGGTACTACGTTGTACAGGATAATGACACTACAATGAAACTTCCAATAAATGAGCAACCATTTGGATGAAGAAGTACTACACACAAGAAATCACAGTTACAACTGACCTTTTACTATAAAAGTGTCAACTTACCTCACATTATTGGCTCCTTTTATTTCGGCGCTGACGAACTTGTTGTTATTGACGTAAAAATCGTACAACATGCCAATATTTATGTACGGAATATTTTCCAGGGAAGCCACCTCGAAACTCTAGTCGATGGCTCTCCTTTTTGGCATATTGACATTCTATGTCAATACTTTGGCACATAAACGAAAAAAAAAGTTACGGTTGTTTTTCTGATGATTTCTACTTACAGCCAAGTCGTTCCTACCGAACTTTATCTTCGTCATTCGCGTTCGTAGAAAAATCGTTCACCATTCGTTGGAAAGCCCTACATTTACGCATAAATGATATACTGCCAAAACCGCTGTACTTACGGAAGAAACAGATATACCCCTGAGTTAAAAGAACTATCAACAACATTCGAAAGCAGATTGGGTAGGTAGCGGGAAAAAATGAAGACATGTGTTGCAGACTCGTATGCAAGCGTTTATTAAAAGCTTCTTAAAACTTTACAGTGAACATTATCTTTTCCAAACCAATCAACTAATAAATTATGGTAAATACTGGTGTAAACTATAACAACTAACAACTGTAACAACTCGGACTGCACTACGAGAAAGGGCCACCCGAAAAACTGATAACGTGATAACTATGACAGTTAAAGCAACGGAGTTAATCGAAGTACCCCGCGCCAATGTGCCCCCCGGGAATCGGCAAAACAGCCAAAATTATGCTTCAAAATTTTGAATTTAAACGATTAATTCAAACATAAAAAAACCTGAAAAATATATTTCAAAGTTTTTTTAATCATCACCATCATTTTGCAAGTACATTTCAATGTTTCTGACTCGAATTGTCCTCGATTGCAGTGATCTCAACGCACTCTATCGTGAGATTCTCGTTTAGGGATGACGTAAGAGGTGTGGCCCGCCAACACTAAAAAGGATGGTACTTCTTTATTGAAATACGGCTAAACTAAATGGAATTTCGAACTGAAAACTGGTCCATTTACGTTTTTAAGTGCGCTAAATTCGAATCTGAAGTCAAAAACACGAAATTCCGACCCATGCAACTACCCCATTTCCTGTAATGCCCATAACTTCCACCTTTTCTACCCGATTTCGATGAAATTTTTAGGGATTGTGCGGATTAGGTTGTAGATGGTCCCCAATGAAGATCATCACTCCCATACTGATAGTAGCCGCTGCGCATGCGCAAACGTGAATTCCTTGTAACAGCCATAACTTCTACATTTTCCATCCGATTTCAATGAGATTTCCAGGGATGTTACTGAGTAGTGTTTAGATGGTCCCCTATGAGAATCAAGGAGAATGGTTTTCCATTGAGGGATGGTCCCCTGTGAGAATCTCAAATCCTATTCATTGCATCACTAGGCCTCAATTGCTCAGAGGTAGCGCATAGAATTATCCCCCAGGGGTCCCGGGTTCAGCAGAGGCTAAGCATTTTTTTGATCCAATCACATACATCTACTCAGTTAATTTTTCATCCGAATTTGATGAAATTTTCCAGGATTGTCCAGATTAGCGTGTAGATGGCCCCCTGTGAGGGTAGTGGAAGGTACCTAGAGATTGGTGTTTTGAGAGTAACTACTATGCATCGGATCATCTATACAATCAGGTTATGGATACGAGGAAGCTATGTGCCACACCCACTTGGCAAACTTTTTTGGGTGTGAACGAATCCGAATGTGAGGTTTGCCCCCTCGCCAGAGACAAACTAACTTCAATAACAAAAAAAATTCGAAAATTTTTCGGTTTTCTGCATTTATTTCGAACAAAATTTCAATCAAGAATATATTATCAAGTTTGTTTCTATCTTAATTAGGATTACTGCTAGAATGCTCTGAAGGTAGAGCATTTATGGCTTCAAGTAAAGAATGTCTGCCAAGTGGGTGTGGCACTTAATTTCCTTGAATCCATAACCCGGTTGCATAGTATCTAATCTCTACTTACCTTGCACTACTCTCATAGGGGACCATCTACTCGGCCACCCTTACTATCCCTGAAAATGTCATAAAAATTGGATGAAAAATGTATAAGTTACGGCATGTGTACGTTTTTCATGTTTGCGCATGCGTAGCGGCTACTATTGATCCAGGAGAGATGATTTCATTGATCCGGGGTGGGGGTGGGGGAATGATGTTCATAGGACCAAAATCTTCGGTGCCCAACTAGTCCACAAATGGAGTCCACATTAAACCAAATTTCATCTGAAACGTTTCATTTCAATAGATTTTTTTATTGTTTTTAGAACGTAAACAATCAAATTATGAGGGAGTTTAAATTTGGTTATTTCTCGCTCAATTCCAGTCCGCTTCGTTATTGAAAATGGACGGCATTAACCAAGAGGGAACCAACCACAAGAACCATTTCAATGAGAACTGGTGACTCGTGTGGTTTTTGCTTCCTCACTACCGAAGGTAGGGAAGCTTTGTATTCGTGAAAGAAGTGAAAAAAAAGTCCTCCAAAATCAAAATTTCCACTTGCTTTTTGCGTTTTAGAGCTTCCCGAACAATTTTGGTTCCGTGTCTGTCTGTCTGTCTGTCGGTCTGTCTGTCTGTCGGTCTGTCTGTGGTCAATCCTTGTCCCGGGCAAAACTATACTAACCTGTGGTCCGATTTTGATGAAATTTTCAGGGATTGTGCGGGTTAGGTCCTAGACGGTCCCCTATCAATTTCAGCACCTTCGGACCAATAGGAGCGAGTGCGCATGCGCAAACGTGAATTTCCTGGAACCTCGATTTCTCGGTTTCTAATGAACCGATTTTGCTCAAATTTGGAGGTTAGTTAGGGACTAACTTCTAAGAGACACCCTATAAGTTTCAATCAAATTGGTCAAGCAATAGCCGCTGCGCATGCGCGAACTTTAAATTTATTGTTACAACCAAAACTCCGCAACTATTCAACCAATTTCGATGAAATTTTCAGGGATTGTGTGGGTTAGGTCCTAGACGGTGGACCGCTAAATAAAATTCTACGTTGAAAATACAAATATCATGCTACTCGTGCCCACACTTACTTCCAGGTTCCCGTGTAAATTGCTTCTTTTATTGTGTGATCAAATGTTGTGGTCTCCAGGTCAATTAATGTTGAAACCAAATTGACCCCTCATCACAGTCTCTTTTGCATCTTTCTTTCTGTCATCGAGTTAGTGGTCCACAGGTCAGTTTTGAGATGAAAATTGGCACTTTGCGTTTTTTGAATGCGCCGAACTAGGATTTTACCATGCGAATTTACACATTATAATAAACTATTATAAACATTAATACCTGCAACCCTATCCCGCATATTATCGCCAATATTTTGGTATTCAATAACTCTTTGAATCATAATTTTTTCGCCAACTGATTCTATACGTCCATGTTACAATGAGTGAGGAAGCTATACTGCCCACCCAACTTGGCAGACGTTTTTTAATGAGAAACAGATAAGACCATTCTGGATTCAATGAATTTTTCTAATTCAAATTTCGGTGGGAAAGCCTAAAACAATAGATCCTTTTCGCTGAAAGGGTAGTCTGACCAAGCCCTTCCCAAGAGAGTTCTAAAGTCATTTTGCTATTTTCCTTTATTATTTTCAATAATGAACCTTAGGAATCGACCAAGAAACAAATTTTTTAACCCCCTCAAAATTTGTTGGTTTACGTTTCAAGGTACGTAGAATCCAAAAATCGAATAAAAATTTGGCCGTCCGTCCGCGGTACGCGGCACTTTTCTCTCTTAGCATTGACCGATTTTGATGAAAATTAGTATGTGGGCCTGTTTGAGGTCTAGTTGTGCCCCGAAGATTTCGGTTGATGTAGGTCACTTCCAAAGGGTTGAAGAATAAGGTTTGAAAACGCCCTAACTCAAAAACTTTTGATTTAAAGGTATTGTTTTTCCATCAATTTAAGATGGTATAGAATTTTTTGAGACGACGCGGAGCCTTGTAGGACAAACCGTTCGCTCCCTACGAGAACTTTAGGGTTGGACGTACAATAAATAAGAAACACGAGTGAATCGCAAAAGAGGCCTAATCTCCGTTCAAATTTTAGCTGACCGAAATGCGATCGATGTTTTTCTTCATGTGGGTTGGTGGTGACAATGGCAAAGCCGTGTTCTTTGCAGACGAGTGATCTATATAGAAAAATAATAAACCTTTGTGTAATCATTTGCAGCGTTTTGTGGTTGGTTCCCTTCTAGTTAATGCCGTCCAAACAATAAACGTAACTGCAATACATATATGTATTTTTCCCATGTTTAAAATAAGAATATCGAGGGTGGAGTTCCAACAGTGCCCAAGTCATTTTTTTGACATTTTGAGTTAGGCACATCAATGGATTCAAAATTTCACGCCGAATCGATTGGTAACATTGGTTTTAGAAGAATCCCCCCATAAACGCCTCAAAATCACAAAAGGCAACACTGCTCAACTCAAGTGTGAAGCCAACAGTGCCCAAGTCACCTCATTTCCACAGTAAAAGTCTAGTCTTTTAAAATTTTAAAGTGTTTGGAAGAACAAACATTTTTGTATAAGAAAAGTATAGAAATTTTTTTTTTTTTTTTTTTTTTCAAAAACAGACAATTGTTATTAAAAAAGTCACTATGATTAAGTCGTGCAACAAAGTTATTGAAAATTTCGTTTAATGCTGTTTTCTAAGCTTTTTCCTAAGACTGTTTTGACATTTCCATGTCTTTGCTTTGGCACATAAACTGAAAAATCGTCACGAAAACTAAGCAAGTCTTGCTCACGCGACCAATAAATAAAATAGACTCACTGTGTTGCGTAGAGAACAATCAACTGTTTTGATGCTCATGAACATCAACTAACAACCTTACTTCACTACCTTGTTGTGTAGTGGTTGAAAATAAGAAAACACACATGAAAATGTCCCAATGTGTTGCAGACTCGTATGCAAGCATTTATAATAGATTTCGAATCGAGTGTGAAGCGTTTAGTTCTTTTTCATTTGTAATTTTCATTAAAGCTTTTTCAATTTTATTTTTTTGTTGTTCCATGGCTCTGGTTCAGTATCTTCCTACCTTATTGGAATACATTGTGAGTTTCATGGCTGTTTGTTTATAAAAGGTGGCTTCTTGAAATCCTTGATTAATTTCTATTATTTAATTTTTTTCCAATATTGGTGGCTTGGTGGAAAATAAATTAAGAATAAAACATTAATATTATTATTACTACTATTATTATGGGTTCGATTTAATTTCTCACAACATGGCCCAACTCATCAAAGGTTTCAGACAACCTAGCCCAAGTCAACTATTTTATGAACAAGCAATAATTTCAACGAAAATTTCAATTAAATGCAAAGAGCAGCTCTTCAATAGTAAATTGACACCTGGAACCTTGCAATTATGGCTTAGGAGTAGAAATAATAATGTTTTTTGCGTCTCCTGTGAAATTGGAAAAAATGACTTGAGCACTGTTGGAACTTCACCCTCGATATGATCGAACATCCAGGTCCAAAATTTTGTGAACGTGAGGAATCAAAAGTGACCAAAGAATGAATAGGAAATACATGTTTTCCAAATTCGATTGTTCAACTAGGTATTTTTAATTATTCGGTTTCAAAATTTCGTGTTTCAAACGAATTTTAGGTTCGCATTGACACATTTATTTAGTATTGCATCACATTCTCATAATCGTTGGGTTATCAATATGCATTATTAAGAGATCCGTCCGGTCTCTCCGTTGTGTTTAGACCGATACCCCGTTATTCGAGTCGGTTACTCTTTATTCCTCTGACCTTCTTTTTCAGTCGTACATTTTCTTTTGAGACGAACCCCTTCTGTTTATTGTTCATACATAATGGACGGGTCAGTTAAAATATGCATGTACAGGTCGTCATCGATCTTCTTGGTTTGAATAGATCGCTCCACATTCGTACCTGCTTTCTCGCACACGTTATTCCATCACTGCCGCTCTAGAAGTCGCTACTGAGCTGTCGAGAGAGAAAATGTCCGTCGAGGTGATTGTATTATTTAGAGCACAGTCTGTTTGGATTTTATCTCTATTTTTTGAAGTTAGAGATCTTCGAAGTCGTAGATGATAGTGCTCCTCCAGACAACCCAATTTGATTCCTCAGAACCTCTACGTGGTACAGGTTTTCACAAAGGAGTTACCACAGCCCCATAACAAGAAATATTCATTCATAATAATTTGCAGCGTTCTACTCGTATTTTGCGTTTCAGATTTGTTTGGTTCTGTCTCTCGTCACAAAAATTGTACAATTCGGTATCAGATCATAATTTCTTATGAAAGTTTCTGTAGTAAACGAAAATTGTCCAAAAATGGGTGAAAATTTGGGCATTTGGGGGCCCGCGACGAGTGTACTACTACGTCACCCAACAATCGTCAAAAATCAACTACTCATTGATGGGTACCATATAAGTTCATGGAGATGAGTAGATGATTATTTGAGTAAGGACTTATCTATGGATTGCGTAAAAAAAACACTGCAAATCATTGCCCAAAGGTTTATTATTTTCTGTATAGATCACCCTTCTGTATAGATCCCTCTCTACCAGCCATAGTTACCTACTTCCTACTAGGGCATTTTTGAAATTTTCAACCCCAACCACCAACCAAATGGGAATGAAGGGTTGACATTTTCAAAAATTTTATCTACAAAAATTTATCTACACAGAAAATAATAAACCTTTGAGCAATAATTTGCAGCGTTTTTTACTAACCAACATTTTTTTTACCTACCAGCTAGGTACTACCTACCACACCATACTGCCTTCACATCTTCACAATCAAGTTTATTAGAAAGAACTAAACGTTTCACACTCGATACGAAAAATGGGGATTAGAGCTCTTTGGTGATTTACACTCGTGATTCTGTTTTATCGAAGGAAAACCCTTAAGGTCTCGTAGGGAGCGAACGGATTGTCCTACAGAGCTCTGCGTGCTCTAAAATTTCTAAAAATTCAATACTTAATGAGGAATTTCACCGAATTCTGTTAGCATTTTTCCTGAATAGTAACTATTCATTAACTGTTAATGGTGTGGGATGGATGAAAATCGGGCTGATTTCGGAAAATAAGTCTCCTGTTATTTTTGGGAGACAATCAATATTTTTGATTTCAAAACTAACCGGGAAAACGGACGTGAAGCGGGAACGCTCGCTGATTGGGCTGTTCGGATCGCCGTCTCCTCCCAGTGTTGCTCATTGGGACGACGAAATCGTGTTTTCTAAGAGAAAAGTTATCAAACAAAAACAGGGGAAACCTAATTTTCCCCATCTTGCTTTTTCCCTTGCTTTTCTTGCTTTTTTCTATTTTTTTCTTCAGTTTGTCGATTTCGAACTTTACTGTTTCGTAAAATTTTGCAACTGGGGACTATAGATTTCTCGATCTCAGCGCTTCAAGCGGCCATAAATGAACTATTCCAGGATGACGTCATTTTCCCGTTTTTTTGGTTTATTATTTTCAATAATAAGCCTTTGGAATCGAGCAAGAAAAAAAAAAATTTTAACCCCCCCTCAAAATTTGATGTTTTACGTTTCAAGGTACGTAGAATACGAAAATCGAATAAAAAAATTTCCGTTCGTACGCCGTACGCGGCACTTTTCTTAGCAACACTGGACCGATTTGGTTGAAATTTGGTATATGGGCTCCATTTGGGGTCTAGTTGTGCCGCGAAGCTTTTGGTTGATGTAGGTCACTTCTAAGGGGTGAAAATTAAGGGTTGAAATTTTCAAGAGTGCCCTAGCTCGAAAACTCTCTAAATAAAGGTATCGTTTTTTCGCCAATTTTGAATAGTACTGAATTTTTAAAAATTTTTGAGACCACCCGGAGCTCTGTAGGACAAACCGTTCGGTCCCTACGAGTACTTGAAGGTTTTCCTTCGATAAAACAGAATCATGAATGTGAATCGCAAAAGAGGTCTAATTTCCATTCAAATTTTTCGGACTAAAATGCGATCGCTGTTCATTTCTTCGATTTGTATACAGTTTTGCCTTCTGCGTAACCAGTAATCAAATTTCCATATGAAGCTTTCTATTTTTCCAATCGAGTGTGAAGCGTTTAGTTCTTTCTAATAAACTTGATTGTGAAGGTATGAAGCCAGTATGGTGTGGTAGGTAGTACCTAGCTGGTAGGTAAAAAAAAGTTGGTGGGTAAAAAAAATGTTGGTGGGTAAAAAACGCTGCAAATCATTGCTCAAAGGCTTCTTCACTCCTCAGATCACTGATCAGCTGAGTGAGCTCCAAAGCCATTTTCAATCCTATTGAATGGAAGTGCTCTTCCAGGCGTCTCCAGCATTCGAGGAAATCTTCTTCACTCCTCAGATCACTGATCAGCTGAGTGAGCTCCAAAGCCATTTTCAATCCTATTGAATGGAAGTGCTCTTCCAGGCGTCTCCAGCATTCGAGGAGATCTTCTTCACTCTTCAGATCACTGATCAGCTGAGTGAGCTCCAAAGCCATTTTCAATCCTATTGAATGGAAGTGCTCTTCCAGGCATCTCCAGCATTCGAGGAGATCTTCTTCACTCCTCAGATCACTGATCAGCTGAGTGAGCTCCGAAGCCATTTTTACTCCTATTGAATGGAAGTGCTCTTCCAGGCGTCTCCAGCATTCGAGGAAATCTTCTTCACTCCTCAGATCACTGATCAGCTGAGTGAGCTCCAAAGCCATTTTTACTCCTATTGAATGGAAGTGCTCTTCCAGGCGTCTCCAGCATTCGAGGAGATCTTCTACACTCCTCAGATCACTGATCAGCTGAGTGAGCTCCAAAGCCATTTTCAATCCTATTGAATGGAAGTGCTCTTCCAGGCGTCTCCAGCATTCGAGGAAATCTTCTTCACTCCTCAGATCACTGATCAGCTGAGTGAGCTCCAAAGCCATTTTCAATCCTATTGAATGGAAGTGCTCTTCCAGGCGTCTCCAGCATTCGAGGAGATCTTCTTCACTCCTCAGATCACTGATCAGCTGAGTGAGCTCCGAAGCCATTTTTACTCCTATTGAATGGAAGTGCTCTTCCAGGCGTCTCCAGCATTCGAGGAAATCTTCTTCACTCCTCAGATCACTGATCAGCTGAGTGAGCTCCAAAGCCATTTTTACTCCTATTGAATGGAAGTGCTCTTCCAGGCGTCTCCAGCATTCGAGGAGATCTTCTACACTCCTCAGATCACTGATCAGCTGAGTGAGCTCCGAAGCCATTTTTACTCCTATTGAATGGAAGTGCTCTTCCAGGCGTCTCCAGCATTCGAGGAAATCTTCTTCACTCTTCAGATCACTGATCAGCTGAGTGAGCTCCGAAGTCATTTTCAATCCTATTGAACGCAGGAAGCTGAAATTTGAGAGGGAAGGTCAAGGGAGAATAAAGATGGTGGTAGGTGCTATTGATGGAGAACCAGTGATCTATGCAGAAGGGTGATCTATACAGAAAATAATAAACCTTTGAGCAATGATTTGCAACGTTTTTAACACAGAATGTGTTTTTGCGATGACCTACCGAAAAAAAATCGTCACGAAAAAGCGACAGAAAAAACATCTGGTGATATGTTTATTGGTTGTCATGTTAATGTCACACATTTCGTTCCCATCCCGACATTTATTATTTATTATTGTTGTTTTTTATTTAACGGATGACTAGTATCGCAAAAACACATTCTGTGTTCCTATGATTTCATACAGAGTATGGAAAAAGAAATAAACCGGGGGGTGCAGGGGGGCGGAGCCCCCCGCCGAGGCGCAAAGCGCCGAGTTTTTTTAAACATTCGTATTTTCTACACTGTTTTGTTTATTCGTAAATTAGGAAGTTCAGGCTGAAAGTTTGCCTTAGGGGGTTTTTAGAGGTGCTGAATCCGATTTTGGGGTAAAAAATAGGAAATTCCGACATGGTGAAATTCCTCATTGTTGAATAAGCAACACCTTTATTTCGAGTTTTCGAGCTAGGGCACTTTTGATAACTTCAACCCTTATTTTTTACCCCTAAGAAGCGACTGACATCAATCAAAAGCTTCGCGGCACAACTAGACCCCAAATGGAGCCCATATACCAAATTTGAACCAAATCGGTCCAGTGTTGCTAAGAAAAGTGCCGCTTACGGTGGACGGACGGAAAATTTGTTATTCGATTTTCGGATTCTACGTACCTTGAAACGTAAAACATCAAATTTTGAGGGGGGGTTAAAATTTTTGTTCTTGCTCGATTCCAAAGGCTTATTATTGAAAGTAATAAACCTAAACCTGAATATCTAGTGTAGGCCTGGACCCCCCACCAAGGACACTTGAAAACAGAAAGTCATTCTCAATATTTCAATTAAGTAGTTTTCGAAGAAATACGTGATTTTGAAGGAGTTTTTCTATTTTTTCTCTTCTTAATTGACGTTTTTCGTACTGTACATTCACTGAAGAGAAATCCAATCCGTAAATTTCATATTTCAGTTAATATCTTTCTAGAACTACCTACTGTGTCAATACATTTATCTACATCACCCTATTAATCTTTTATTTAGCCACTTGAATTGTCCATTTTGATCTGTTACCTATCAAGAAGTGCCTAGTTTTTGTTGTTGAGAGGGGCATAATCAGATATCACAGCGTAAACAGTCATCAGGGCGAGGAAATTGCACGTTAGGTTCGCTGAGTAAAAATATGTTTACTTTGGGTGAATTGGATATTGAAGATATATTTTTCTTCTTCTATCGTTGCTTATTTATGAGTTTTCCTTTTCCATTTTCATCGGTGTTGCTTGGGAAATCGTACTCTTCTCCATGAATTTGAAACTTTCTGGAGAATAAAAAACTTTTATCTGGGATAAACCTATGAATAGGTGGGCAAGAGAGTACAATCTTCGGAACATGGGACGAATGGGGTATTTCGGTGGGTCGGAAATTCAGGTTTTTTACCTCAAATTTGGATTCAGCACCCTTGAAAACCTATATTCTACAACTTTAAGCCCAATGATACTACACTACTACTATTTGTCTACTCATGTGATAGACAAATTAATTAAAGAGATCACACGTTTGAAAAAGGCGGGCCGCTATAAATGCACACACACTAGGAAAGGACTACGCGCGCGTGTGTGAGTAGTATTTTGTAGTATCCAAGAGGTCCTCCAAGGGTTTCTGTGCATGGATACTTTTTTCAAAGACAGTTGGCTAGCTACGTCACGATTGGCTAGCTACGTCACACCGTTCAAATCTTCAACTTTCCTTAGCTTCTCTGATTTTTTAAAAACATTTTCTCGACGAACAGACCCGATTACCGTTATTCCTGAGCCATACTCTTTTGAAAAAAAATGAAAAAAAATTGACTGAAATACCCCATTCTGATTCCTCTCTGAAGGACAGCTGATGGTGACCTCAACGCGAGGGTTGCCTTGTGTGGTGTCACTACTAGCCAAAATTTATCTAAAGTAGAAAAGTACGTTTGCGAAATTAATTGTCATTTAAGTATTGCCTTCCATTAAAACATTTTGCTTGTAACTCGAATAGTGGTTCAATTACAGACTGAATCTATAATCACATTCGTGCTGCTGTTGAGGCTGAACAGAATGGATGTTTGGGATCTGATTGTGTATTAGCTGTTCTCCCACTCGTCGGGTAATTGAAGAATGGGGTATTTCAGTCAATTGTTTAAAATTTTTCTTTTTCAAAAGAGTATGCCCCAGGAATAATGGTAATCGGGTCTGTTCATCGAGAAAATGTTTTTAAAAAATCAGAGAAGCTAAGGAAACTTGAAGATTTGAATGGTGTGACGTAGCTAGCCAACTGTCTTTGAAAAAAGTATCCATGCACAGAGAAGACATAAAACCCTTGGAGGACTTCTTGGATACTACAAAATACTACTCACACACACGCACTGCGTAGTGTGTGTGCATTTATGGCGGCCCTCCTTTTTTTCAAACGTGTGATCTCTTCAATTAATTTTTCTACCACATGTTATAGTATCATTTGGCTTAAAGTTAGAGTATATAGGTTTTCAAGGGTGCTGAATCCAAATTTGATGTCGAAAACCTGAATTTCTGATCCACCGAAATACCCCATTGTTGTTGTTACGCGTTTGTATAGAACTTATAAACCATTGTTTCAAGGATACTGTGATGCATTAAGGAGCCATGAGCGAAATATTCATTACAAATTCTGTTCTTCGCTTTGGAGATTATGTCCGCGACGCCAGGAATGGCATTTGGACGAAAATTCAGCCTGAGATGTTTGTTTACTTCCCTCACTGCCTGAGGTTGCCATTGAAAAAGAGTTTCAGGTTCTGATGGCTTATACTCTCCCTCTTTCGAAGCCCCTTTATTTTAAAAGAGGATTCCACCTGCCTTATAATTCACGATGTGGTGACCGAATGCTTCCATTCTGGAGTTCCAGAATTCTTTGTAGATGACGCAATGCAGCGTCATCAAATATTCAGCTGCCTAAGTATAAAACCGAACGAGCGAAAAAGAATTCTTATTATAAAGTTATACAGTTTCTTTACGCTTCTAAGATTAATCCTGACATTTCGAGTTGTCTTGTGAGTTTTAAGATACAAATCCTGACCAAGATAAAGGAGTTTCATTAATGTATAGAGTTTCCGTTTTGGGACAGTTTTTTGAACATTGCAGTAGCTAACTGTTTGTTTGCTTAAATATTTTTGGCTGAGATCTGCTCCACCAGCCGCCACATCGCGGTCGCATCTACAAAGAAGTGTTCCGCAGAGTCCACTTCTTGTTGACATGAACACATCGGTGATATTCGATTGTCCATGATGTTTAGTATTCTAAGGAATTCATAATGTCCTTTTAGAATACCGTAGTATGCTACCATTAGTCTGATGGTGTTTCGATTTTTAGAAGTCAGCCATAAGGCCTGTTTAGGATCTTATGAGGTGATAAGCATGCTGGTCTGTCAGTACCTATCAGTTTCTTTAGAACAGAGTAAGGTCTTGAGATTCCCATTTTTTAACCTTTTCTCTGCAGGCATTCTTTGAGATGCCAATTGGTGGACAGGGTCCCATGAATGAGGAATTTCACCATGTCGGAATTTCCTATTTTTGACCTCAAAATCGGATTCAAGACCTCGAAAAACCTCCTAAGGCAAACTTTCAGCCCGAACTTCCTAATTTACGAATAAACAAAACAGTGTAGAAAATACGAATATTTAAAAAAAAAACGGGAAAATGACGTCATCCTGGAATAGTTCATTTATGGCCGCTTGAAGCGCTGAGATCGGGAAATGTATAGTCCCCAGATGCAAAATTTCACGAAACAGTAAAGTTCGAAATCGAAAAACTGAAGAAAAAAATAGAAAAAGCAAGATGGGGAAAATTAGGTTTCCCCTGTTTTTGTTTGATAACTTTTCTCTTAGAAAACACGATTTCGTCGTCCCAATGAGCAACACTGGGAGGAGACGGCGATCCGAACAGCCCAATCAGCGAGCGTTCCTGCTTCACGCCGTTTTCCTGGTTAGTTTTGTAATCAAAAATTTTGATTGTCTCCCAAAAATAACAGGAGACTTATTTTCCGAAATCAGCCCGATTTTCCCACACCATTAACTATTTATTAACTATTAATCCCACACCATTAACTATTCAGGAAAAATACAAACAGAATGCGGTGAAATTCCTCATTGTTTCTTCGAACCCTCTTTCGCCAGGACGTCGGCTTGTTCGTTGCCTTTGGCTTGGGCAGCATGCCGAGATAATGCTAGGCCAGTCCATGTTGTTGGAGGACACTTCCTATAGCAAAATCGCTAGCATCAGGATTGGGAAACGTTAGCATTGCTGCGTTTACCAAGTCCTGTTTGGATTTTTCGAACGCTTGCTCTGCTTCAGATGTCCAAACTACATGCTTGGGTGCTTACTTAAACCACTTCGTTCGCTATCAATGAGGAATACAATTACGAGTAGCTTTTGATAGCAAATCTAGATAATTTAACCAAATTCAAATGTTCCCATTGTTGCATTGTTGTTACGATACAGCCATATTTTAGGCGCCATTCACTCTCTGCTATGTGATCATAGTTCTGATCCCAAGAGTTCAGTCCGAGCATCCTTGGAACTAAAATCATTGATTTTTCACAGGTTGGAAGCAAAATTCCTACAATGGACTTATACGAAAACTCGCCCGCCGAAAAAGTAAACATTGGAACTTTGTGCAATGGAAAAAAGGTTGTTCTGTTCGCAGTTCCCGGTGCCTTCACTCCCGGCTGCTCTAAGGTAGGTACCTAAACAATGTCCTCAATTTTACCTGAGATATAGATGATCTTCGAAAATCGTCGTTTTTTAGAACCCCCTGTAATACTTGGGCGCCCTTATGTGATTAATCTGGGGTGAAGGAGGACAACACTCAACGGAGAAAAAAATAACCTCATACAAATCCGTTTTAGACCATTCTGAATCAAAAACCATATGTTTTTAGTGTGTTTACGTAACAAAATCTTGTACACTCTGGCCAGGCCTTATTCTTCAACCGATTTGTGTGGTAATTTTTTGTTCGACCCAGAAATCTATCTAGTTGTGAACTACCTCGCCGAAATTTCGAAATTTAAATTGAAGGGGAAGGAACGGGAGGGTATTTTGGGGTTTTGGATGTTTCACCTTGAATACAGACGTGACCTTCTACAAACTACCTACCAAAACTAACAGATGTAAGTTCAACGTTACGACGGATTACCGCTGTAATGCCAGACTGACACCGTTAGTGGAGGGAAGAGTGGAATTGAATTTACATGTGGGATGTCGTAGAGCATGGATTTTATTGCTGTCCATATTCGAAGCTCGTATGCCGCTGGAAATGTTATGGTGGCTATAGGTGGGGGGGGGGGGGTCCACTATTTCTGACTCGAAATACTAACCAAATTACATTGAGTGAAACAGTGTTTTGCAGTAGAAAGGTAAATTAAGATGGTTCAGCGGGTTGAGGAGACAACTAATCAGCAAATCTCTGCGACAACATTCACTAGAAAAATAGTTTTATTCAGGAGATGCAAAACTAAAGGTCTACCACAGAAACTTTGCATCTGTGTGGCGCCCCCTAGGTGGCGGATCCACGAACTATACGATTGAGTCAACCTTCCATGGTGAAACCTTGACACAGAAATTGGAGCCATAAGAAATTTGATGTTCGTGCAGTGCCACGAAATTTCAATTTCGGAAATGCACGAACTTCAATCTGCAGTAGGAGGGAAATCATATCACTTTTGAGGGGATAAATTCCCGAAAAATTATCGTATGCGCGGGAATCTGCTCGATGATGAGAAATTAGTTCTATGTTCTCCAGAAGAATGCGCCAAAGTGATGCAAAGTTTCTGTGGCAGACCTATAACCAATGCGTGACAATAGTGATACTGCGGAAGATGGAATAGATAGAAGTAGTGTGGGGGAAAGACAAGAGGCTCATCCTGATTGGAGTGACCCTATCGACAAAATTAGTAACGTAAGATTGCCATCAGATTTGGAAACCAGTATTTTATCACTTAAGTACACTTGGCGGTATCCATAGAGGAGGTGGCAACTCCCGCTATGTGCGCTGGTGGTGGAAGTGGTGTCCAGTCCATAATGATCTGATAGTTCATTCGAGGTCACAACGAGTCTACCAAGAATTATGTATTTTCATTAAAAAAATTTATGTAAGAATTTCATTTTCTCTAAAAATGTGAAATTTTTAAACGTATTTATATTAAATATAAATTTTATTTTTTTATTTATTTTATTTTTTTTAATTTTTTTTATTTTATTTTTTATTTTTTTATTAAAAACAAACTTTGTTTATTCATTTTTTAAAAAGATTGGAGTAGATGGTTGATTTTTTATTTTTTAAATAAAAAATTCATGGCTATGGCCCCGGGCTAATGCCAAATGAAGGAAAAAAATAATAATAATAGTTTCTTGTACGTCCAAAAGAGTGCTCTTATTAAAATTACCTTGCAGAGATCACATGAACTATTTAGAAGTGCCAACTTTTTACATTTTCTGTTAGTGGGTAAAATGACTCTGGGTTTTTTGGGTCCTTTTTGTAATTGAAAAACGCTGCAAATTATTACTCAATGGTTTATTATTTTTTATTTTTCTATATACATCACTCGTCTGCAAAGCCACCAACCATCCAACATGAAGAAAAACATCGATCACATTTCGGTCAGCTTTCATTTGAACGGAGATTAGGTCTCTTTTGCGATTCACACTCGTGTTTCTGATTTATCGTACGTCCAAACTTTAAATTCTCGTAGTGAGCGAACGATTTGTCCTACAGAGCTCCGGGTGGTCTTAAAAAATTCTAAAAATTCTATAGAATCTTAAATTGAAGGAAAAACAATACCTTTATATCGAAATTTTTTGAGTTAGGGCGTTTTGAAAATTTCAAAATTGATTTTGGAACCCTTAGAAGTGATCTACATCAACCAAAATCTTCGGGGCTCAACTAGACGGGGTATATGGAGCCTACATACCAAATTTCATCAAAATTGGTCAATGCTAAGTGGCGTACGGCGAACGGGCGGCCAAATTTTTATTCGATTTTTGGATTCTACGTACCTTGAAACGTAAACCATCAAATTTTGAGGGGGTGTTAAAATTTTTTTTTTCTTGGTCGATTCCAAAGGTTCATTATTGAAAATAATAAACCAAAAGGGGTCTTTCGACATTATCTCATATCATCCAACTCAACAACATAATTAATTAATGTTGAAAATTATCAATGACACTCGAAAAAGGTTGATGTGATCTCTCCAAGGTGATTTTAATCAGAGCACTCTATTGGACGTATGAGAAACTACTTTTACCACTAGCGCGCCTAGTGGGAGTTGCCACCTCCTCTACGGATACTGCCTAGTCTTAGGTACTGGTTGAAATTTAACTGATACAAAGGGACGTCCCTTGAAATGGATGCATTACTAAATAATATGTTTCACTTTTCAGACTCATCTCCCTGGCTACGTTAGTGGTGCCGATGAGTTAAAAGCAAAAGGAATCGATGAGATTGTTTGTGTTTCTGTCAACGACCCCTTCGTGATGGCTGCTTGGGGGCAGGAACATAAAGCAACTGGAAAGGTAACTATTGAGAATTTTTTTTAAAATATGGAGGGAGCAACTGGTTTATTCTTCTTCAACATTAACCTGTAATACCATGTATTGATTTTTGATATTAGAGACTTTTCTGCTAAATGCACAATTGTATATTCAGGGTCTGTCGGAGAGGCAGTCCTGGGCAGTTTGGAGGGGCTTGGAGGAGCCCGGAGGAGTCCATTCGCCTCTATCCCCTCCCCTTTTCAGTTCCAGTTTGGTACCGAACTGGTTCCGGACTGCCTCCCTGAACAGAACCAAAATGTTGTCTGCAAAACGATGGCCGCTAGCTCGCAGATGGGCTAAGAGCTTCATAGGAAGAAATGTGATAACTGTGCAAGCACGCATTACCTTGGAAACGATGTAACTAGCCTGTGACGTAGGATCTCGCCAGCCCGCCTACATGAACTAAGACCAAAATGAAAACCTAAATGTATTGTTGTTTATCTGGCATCTTCATCACCAACGTTGCCCATTTCAAATCTCTCATACAACCCTCTTCTCGAACTGGGTGGACCATTTTTCGATGCAAGGAATCCCCCTAAGAGCCAAAATTACTTGTCTCCTTGTAATTACCCCTCTTTGGTATAATACAATGAATTTTGTAGTTCCTCCATCATGAAAAACAGCAGATAATACACACTACAGGAAGAGGGAACTTTAAAATGTTACTACAACATCTTTAACGATCGACGATTCTAAACAAATACCAATACCATACCAATAACAAATACCATACCAGTTAAACCAACTTTAGCGTCACCTAACAGTAGTAGCGCTACTGTTCAAATCAACGTTAGGTCTTGAAACACCTGAAGTTGTGAAGCAATTGATGAAAGAAAAAAAACTTGAGGAGCATCTAGGGGAAGAAAGTGGTGGAACGGCCTGAGAGCTGCCTAGCGAAGATAAGATGAACTTTCCGGAGTTCAAAAACCTGGGTTATCTCTCTTATGTGATGTAGGTATCGTGTGTTGTGTTTCTAATTCTTTCGTAAATAATAGAATGTTGTTCACCTACGAGTACATAGATTTTCATTTCAGACTGAATGACTTTTTTATTGATGCCTCAAACAGATTTGATTGCCTTTTTCATTGAGGGTAAATTTCTGGTTTCCTGTAGATTAGGCAGGGATCTATAGACATTACCTCCTGTCGATAACAGAGGTGGATCCATCTTGCCAAAAAATAAGAGAAGGTTCATCTAATCGTCGCTAGATAGCGCTCGGACTGTTCCACCACTTTCTTTCTCTAGATGCTCCTAAAAACTTGTCTCCCTTATGAGCAACGGATAAAGAATCGCTTCTTTGAATGAGGCAGGCACCACACCACAATTGAATACATAATACACAGTTTAAAAAACATTAATATCTAAGTACCTTGCACTACCCTTATATGGGGCTCCACACGTCAACCCGCACAATCTCTGAATATTTCTTCGAAATCGGATGGAAAATGTAGAAGTTATTTCATGTTTGTTCATGCGCACAAAATATTTTGATTTTGGAGAACATTTTTTAACACAGAATGTGTTTTTGCGATGACCTACCGAAAAAAAATCGTCACGAAAAAGCGACAGAAAAAACCGTTACGCGCCTTTTATAATGATTTTCACGTGCAACCAAGCCGTTGGTAAGGAAATAGAACTCCCCCTAGTTCATTGCACAGAAATTGTTCACCATTCGTTGGAAAGCTCTCAATTTATATAGTATTTTTCTTGTAGTTGTAAGCTGCCAACCCAGAAGGGGATTGGCTAATAACGTTGTGTAGGGAAAAGGGAGGGGGAAATGACAAGAATATGAATGGTTGCAACTTAAAGTTAGGTATGAAATTTATACTTAGCTTCGTTGCGCAACGGTAGAGCGGAAGCGGCAGATGCGGTAGGCGTTACTTGTATAACCTGAAAATGGAGCACTTCCCTGAAGGGGCTTCACCACGTTGCTCAAAAAAAAAGAATAAAAGGATTGCAATGCGACGTGGCGCAATTTAACTATGTAATGCCTAGGGGTGAAGGTATGATATTGTACTCTTACTGTGATTTCAGTATTTACCACTTTGAGAAATTTCAGGTGTTGCTTGGACAAAGAACTCAAGAAAATACGTTGCAGTGAAATATAATGAACTCGAATGTGCAATGCGAAACAAACATATGAAGGTACAACTTTGAATGGTACAAATAAACTCAATTTAAACAGAAGCAATTCGTTGTTGGTTATTTCAATCCCAGATAATATCTTATACTAAAGAAAAGGTAAGTATGAGGTTGGTATGACAAGATTAAGATGATTGTTTTAGTGTAATCAACAATATGTTTTACGAATAGCTGCTTAAAGGCAACTATGCAGAAAAATGGTAAGCCTATCACGGTAGATTTCGGATAAGTCTCTGTCTCAACCCTACCTATGATTATTGGCCAATAAGGAAAACAATTCGCACTCACGTTGCTGAAACTCGTTGATGCGGGTTCCGGTGTGATGCAGGGTATTCAGTTGTCCAGAAGGGTAGTCAGAAGAATGCAGAGGTCGTCCAAACAGGAGAGGGGAATCACTACTACGACTGTTTGGCTTTAAAAGAGGTTTTCGGTATAAGAGAGCAATGTTGAATTTTAAAGTTGCGCAATAAATTGCAGAACGAAAGGGGGCAGTTGCAGTTGATGTCTGTGGAAGTCTTACAACTGTTAACTGAGGGATGGTAGCAGAGAGCAGGCAGGAAGTGAAGTGGGGAGGCCGGCGCGCAGCCTTATATACGCTCCCCTCCACGCTTGGTGGCTCCCTCGAAGCCCACTGGTGGGAGGCCCCTCCCGGCGCTGTGATGTGCTAGACTCCCGATCCCTGTAGTCAGTGTGATTCCCGATCCTTCCTCTTTTCTCAATCTTTCCGTTTTTCCTCTAGTTTTCTCGTTCCTTTCCCAATCTTTTCGTCCTCTTTCCTCTATCCTGGTCCTGATGCTTGAATAGCAGAACCTGTGAGCTGCGGCTCACATTCCCCGTCGTTCCGGAAGCCAGCATTGTCAACGACAATGCTGGGTATCGGCAATGGTGTGGAAGGGTATGTACGTCTGAGGGCAACCTCATACTCGTACCGACGACACCCCGCACAAAGGTCGGGTCTCCGGTCTGCACTGTGATCCTCGCCGCATGTGGCTAATGCGTTGCCCTTGCGATGCGCCCTCTTCAACCTCTCCCAAAACTCCTTACAGGCGTAGCACCGGAAGGCCACCAACTGGGTGCATCGTCTGTTGCATATTGGGCACCTTGCTCTCTTTTTCTTGTGCTGCTTTGCCTGCGACGGTTGGTACCTTTTCAAAACGATCTTGGGAATGGATCGGGGTGAGTGTGTTCCGACCTCAATTGCGACCTGTGGCTCTCGCACCGGCGTTGGCAGCAATGGGCGTTCCTCCCCACTGTCACTTTGAGATGAAGGTGGTAGCGGAATGCGGCTTCCTCGGCGTTGCTGCAACGGCAACTCACGGAATGGTGAGATTGGCCTTGTGGGTGAGCGTCGTGGTACCGGACTCGGTGTGGTGGACCTTGCTCGTGAGGTAGATGCCACCGGAGATCTACGGGCAATGACGGTTCCTCCCGCGTCTCCTGGTCCCCTCTCAGATGGCTGCGACTGGGAAGAGGTACTTGGAGTCATTGGTGGGTTGACATTGGTTGCTGGTAAGGAAACGACAATCCTTGCCGCAAGTGGCTCTGTGGTCTCCAAGCCCAATGTCCTCCTCAGTTCCTGTATCTCCCTCCGATCCGCTGCTTGCTCTCTCAAGAT
The DNA here is from genome assembly GCA_009739505.2 of Apolygus lucorum. Taxonomy (NCBI): domain Eukaryota; kingdom Metazoa; phylum Arthropoda; class Insecta; order Hemiptera; family Miridae; genus Apolygus; species Apolygus lucorum. Next base: position 56,523,164 of record CM019179.2, read on the forward strand.
TTCGTCCCGCTCCGTCCTCCATTGCTCCCGTTGCTCTAACAAGACATCCCTCTCCTGTGCGATCCGCTGATACTGCGGAATCCATCTTGCCAATCTCATCATTGCCACTACGGCGGCGTGACTGTTAGCGGCTCTTGTCATGTGCATGTCGGCCCTCCCGGCATAGCGGATACAATTGACTATCCCGGCCAAGGTGTTCTGCGGTGCATTGCACGGTTCGGGTGTGGTTACCGTGTCCTCAGGTATGGTAGCATTCGCCTCTGTTTCCTCTTGAAACGTGTCAAAAATTTGTTGGACCGCTTCATCAAAAGGGGGGTCCCCCTCCATCCCGGCAGCTTGTTCGAGCTGCTGTTGCGACATCCTGCGAACATATAGAAAACTTGGCTAAGCATCCCTGCCCGAGGAAAAGTTGCATGTGATTTTAAATGGGCCATTTTGATAGGTTTGAGCCAGAGAACGGAAAACACTTGTTGACTTGAAGAGTCCTAATTAAATTGGTTGACTTGAAGAGTCCTAATTAAATTGGTTGACTTGAAGAGTCCTAATTAAATTGGTTGACTTGAAGAGTCCTAATTAAATTGGTTGACTTGAAGAGTCCTAATTAAATTGGTCGACTCGACGAGTCCTAATTAAATTTGTTGACTCGACGATCCCAACCACGGGAACAATTCCCTCATTTTCATCGGTAAAATTTTCGTTCCTATTAGTCAGTAAGTTAGTTGTAGCTTGTGTGACGGCCCCCATATGTAGCTTACGATAATCTACAGGTTCTCGCTGCCTCAATTTGTAGGGTGAAGCAGTTACTTGGTGTTCCTGGATTGTTGGGGAAACTTCTTCCGTCACGTCGTTACTGCTGAGGTTTTGATCATCGTTGCTTGGTTCCTCCTTTATGGGTAAAGGGACGGTGCACTGCTCTTGCGGTGGAAGCGTGAGGGCGTCGACGAACTGTTCGTCCTCGTCATCCGAGGGTTCTTCTGGTGCGCTTGTGCCGGGCCCCGGAACGCTGGACGTTGCAGATGTAGTTGCTAGTGGTTCGTTCTCCCACTCGGACGTTTGACCATTTTCACTCCGATCATCTTGGTCCAATTCTACCGGTTCCGGTCTCGGTACGTTGTCCTCGGACGGCTGTGCGATTGGTTCATTGGTATCTACGAAGGCGTCGTCCGGTATACCTGACACAAATGCCGGTTTCAATCGATTTAGATGAACAGTTTGTTGTCGGATGTCCGCCATATCTCGAATTTGGTAAGTCACGTCAGAATGTTTTCGGGTGACCACCCACGGCCCCGACCACGGGCTCCAAAATTTGCGAGCGGCTCCCGATGGTGGCTGAAGATCTCTCAAATACACTTGATCTCCCACTTTAAAGGATCGTGCGGTTCGTCTCAAGTTTATTGCCTCGCTTCGTTTTTGCCAAGCTTTATGCAAATAATGCATGGTTGCATTGCGTGCCTGCTGAAGGTTGCGCAATCTTGCAACGCCCTCGACCCCCGTTGCTAGTCCCTGCAACGATTCATTCGGCAACCGCAACTCTCTCCCAAAAGTGAGGAAGTTGGGCGTGAAGCCGGTGCTTTTGTGAGGTGTTGCTCTATAGGCGGCCAAGGCAACAGGTATCATAGCCTCCCATGCCGTGGTGCGTTTGCAAATCTTAGCGAGAATAGTGGCAAAAGTCCTATGGAAACGCTCACATACCCCGTTGCCCTCCGGGTGGTATGCCGTCGTGAAAATTTGTTGAACTCCCCACTTTTCACACAGTTCTCTGGTCGAGCTAGCAGTGAAGGCAGTCCCTCTGTCAGACACCATGCGTTCTGGAACTCCGTGAGTTGGAATGTACTTGGTTGCTAGGACCCGAGCAACGGTTGCGGCGGAACAATCAGGGACCGCATATGCTTCGGCATATTTCGAAAAATGGTCCACCGCCGTCATGATGTAGCGTGAAGTACCTCCAGTTGCAATGGGTCCCACGAAATCTACTCCCACTATTTGTCCTGGACGTTCCGGGAGTAATGGTTTTTGTATCGGCTGTTTGAGATTATTGGGAGTCATTCTTTTCTGACATGTATCACAGGCTCGGACGAACTGCTGCACATCTTTTCGTAATCCGGGCCATATTCCTAATCGGCGCACAAGTTTTTCCGTGACCTCAGCCCCCGGGTGACCCGCCCAGATATTGCGGTGGCACCGGTGCATCAACCACTCGCGCAACGTCCCTGGCATCATGGGGACCCATTCATCTTGTCCGTCGTTTCGCACCTGTGCTTCCCAGACACCTGATCTGCATCGTACGCGATCCTGATATCTGCTGGTCACGGTGGCTTGTATCCAGACATCTAAATTTTGGGCTGCGATCATCAACTCTTTCGGGAATTCCAAGGTTAATGCTGCGATGCCGACTCGGCTGAGGCCATCGGCGTGCGCCATTGCTGTTCCCGGGCGGTATCTCGGAATGTAATCATACTCCGCCAGTCTCATGATCCATCTTCCTATGCGGGATGTAGGGTCCTTGAGTCTGAGTGCCGCAGTTAGTGCCATATGGTCCGTTTGTAGTTCGAAAGTAGCGCCTAGTAAGTATTCCTGAAAATGCCGAATGGCCCAGACCACGGCCAGCAACTCCCTTTCAGTTACGGAGTATCTCGTCTCCGCCGGGTTCAATTTACGGCTTGCGAACGCCACCGGTCGCTCCTCCCCGTCCACTTCTTGGGATAACACCGCTCCCAATGCGACACCCGATGCGTCCGTTGCCAATATGAAGGGCTGATCCAAATCAGGATATGCCAGGACCGGTTCGGACGCGAGCTGTTGTTTTAAAGTCTCGAAAGCCCGTTGCTGGTCTTCGGTCCACTCGTACGGCGCAGTTTTCTTCAAAAGGTTGGTCAAGGGCACCGACGTTGCTGCATAGTCAGGGATGAAACGGCGATAGAATCCGGCTAGACCCAGGAACGACTGCAGTTGGTTCTTTGTAGTGGGAACTGGGAATTCGTGGATGGCACGAGTCTTTTCGGAATCGGTCAATAGTCCCGTGCGAGTCACCTTGTGTCCGAGGAATTTTACCTCGCTTTTTAAGAATTCACATTTTGGCAAATTGACTTGAAGGCGGGCATCTTGGAGACGATCGAACACCCTGGTCAGCTTTTCCAAATGTTCCTCCCGTGTTGCGGCGAAGACGATCACGTCATCGAGGTAGACGAGACAATCCCGTCCCAGGAGGCCGTCTAACACGTCATTCATAACCCTTTGGAACGTTGCCGGGGCATTTTTAAGTCCGAAAGGCATCTTGTTGTACTCGAAGTGCCTGCCCAAAACGGAGAAGGCAGTTCGCTCCTTGGATTCCGCGTGAACGGGTATTTGGTGATACCCGGAGATTAAGTCGAGGGTAGAAAAGTATTTACTTCCCCCCAACAAGGCCAGTGTCTCCTGCATTCTTGGTAGCGGATATGCATCGCCCTTTGTGATGCGATTCAGTAATCGAAAGTCTGTGCAGAAACGCCACTTCTGCTCCTCGCCCGGCGGTGTCTTTTTCTTTACTAGAAGAACTGGGGCGCACCACGGGCTCTTAGACGGGCGGATGATGTCGTTGGCGAGCATATCTTTGACTTGCTCCTCTACAATGGGACGGAGTGCGTGTGGTATCGGATACGGCTTTTGCGCCGTTATAGTCGCCTGGGTTGGTTCGATGCGATGAGCCACCTCAAGACTACACCCGTCCGCTGACGGCGGTCGAAACAACGGCTCAAATCGTTCCAGCACGACTCGAGTTGGTGCGGCGTCATCGGGATCAAGGTGTCCCAACTTTTCTGATACTACCTCGTCAAATTCGGGTTTTGGTTCATCCCACTGGTCGGTGGGGATCAGTTCCCACTCCTCCGGATGTTCCAGGAGGGAGCGTGTTTCTTCGCCTTCCTCCATCTGGTCATTCTCCTCTAAGGACTCCTCCTCGGCGGCTGCGAGGTTTTCTCGTTGACGCATATCCAGATTCCCAGTGGCCTGCAGTTGTGCTATGATGTTCGTTAGTGATGCGGGTTGCGTTGCTGGTGACAACGTGGCAGGCATTGCAGTTGCTGTCGTTACAGTCGGCAGTATCGGCGTTACAGTGTCAGCTACGGTGGTTTCGGCTATCGCGCAGTGGTTCTGGATCGTTGCAGCAAGCGTTTCGGGCGTTGCAGGGGCAGCAACGGCTACCTCCACTGTCGGAGTGGCAGCTAGAGTTGCTGGAGTTGCGGTCAGGACTGCTGGGGTGACCATGTCCACGACGGCAGATCTCGGCTGAGTGGTTCCAACATCGGACAGTAAATTTGAGATTTGCGTTGCCGGAGTTGCTGAGGCTACACGAGTTGATTCAAATCGTCCAGTTGCGCTCGAAGTATCGGAAGATGAAGTGTTCACAACGGTATGTTCCAGTGACGAGGGCTCAACCGGAGTTGCTGGAGTCGCTGGGGCTGCAACGGCTTCGGTCTGGTTGCCTCCCACTGTATTCACCAAAAGGGGACTTAGGGGAACAACGGTGGTACCCGGAGAGGTGCTAGGAAACGTCGTGAGAGTTGCAGTTGCGCAACCTTCGTTATTGGTCACGACTGGTTTCCTCCTCTCGGACACCAAGACCGTTCCCACAGTGCAAGATTCGTCAACTTCTTTTTTGTCGGTCGTAGTTGCGCCACGCGATCCGTAATGCTGGTATTCCATGCGTGGTCCCGTTGTCAAAGTTATAGGGACTTTTCTAAGGATGTCTAATCCCAATAGGTCTAAGGAAGCGTCTCGTCGGGCGAAAACCACAAAGGTATGCATAAATTTATGCTCCCCGATTTGGGTAAGTACTCGTTGCTCTCCCGCAAACGGTAAAGGATAGCCATCGGCGCCCCATGCCATTGTCTCAGTGGGCAAAAGGGGAATCCCCTTGATCGGGCTTGAGAGCACCGACATTGCCGCCCCCGTGTCAAGAGTCATGTTTCGGGTTTCCGGCCCAAGTCCGACCTGCACTCTGATGGTCCTAACCATGGGTTGCTCTACTGCGGGAATATGGTTTTCACTTTGGGGTTGCTTATAACGGGCTATGGCTCCGGCCTCAACAGGTTGTTCCTCACGACGCGCTGGCGGATTTGATACGGGTAGTAATCTCTTTTTCCGGAAGCAATCTTCTTCAAGATGTTCCCTAACACCGCAAAAATCGCAAAAAATAGTGCGTTGTGGGCTGTCCGGGCACTCAACCGGAAAATGACGTCTACTGGCGCAAAACATGCACGGAAAACGAGGCGAAGGCGATTCGCGAGTTTTGGGGTTCGAAGTTTCCGGGCGGTGAATGTCCCGCCGTTCGGTTTCCTGGAAAACTCGATCCGAAGGGTAGCGGGAACGCTCCCTCCGAGGCTCGTCCTCCGAATGGCCTTTGTTTTGGTCGGTTTCCCGCCGCGTGCATTTGGCGGCAAAATGCTCTAGGCTCCCGCATTTATAACACCGACGATCGTTGACCGCGGCCAAGTCCCACCTTTCTTCCACGTCCTCGGAATTTTCGAGCGTCTCTTCTATTTCTTCCGCCCTTTTTAATGCAGTCCGAATTGATATGGGTCTATTTGCAACAAGAAAAGAGCTCAGCCGCCCCCCGACACCTCGAATGAACGCGCTAAGTGTTTTACGATCCACCCAACTGTTCCTGTCGTGAGCATCCATGTTGGCTCCCTCTTCGATGATCGCACAACGCGCGAGGCCCCGTACGCGGTCCGCAAACTGCCGAAGTGTTTCCGACGGATTTCTTTTTACCGTCCACAGCAAGGCGGCCGCATGCTGAGGGTTTTCTTTCCTAAACCAAATCAACATTTCCTCTCGGGCGATCCTATACGCTTGTTCGCTGTTGAGATTGTCTTGACGGTCGATGAGAAACTGCTTGGCTGTTCCGCGCGCTTTAGCTCGCAGAAGGCGGATTTTCTGGGTCGCGGAAAGGTTCACAGCTACCGCGTCAAAATTCGCAAAAAACGAGGTCACATTTAGCGCTCCTATCGCGTCGGGGTCCCACGGGTCAATTTCAAGAAATATGGATCTAGGAATATCGTCTGGATCTCCCCCCCGAGTTACTTGGTTATAATTTTTAAGCAATATGGTCATCTCTCGCATTGTTTGCGTCATGGAGTCAATGGAATCGGCCCCCACCGTAATAGGAGATGTGGAGCGGTCGTCGTCAAAACGGTTCTTCCCTGGACTCGACATTGTGCAGAATAATTTGCGTCACACAAAGCTAAAAATTAGTCAGTCTTGGTTTGGTCGTTGCGCAACGGCGCAATGTCAATTGAAACAACAGGTGGAAAATTTTAGCCGTATTGCACAACGGTGCGGCTCGTGGAATGCTACCGTCCTTTTCACAACGGTGCGTAAAACAATGAAATTTGGCACAACGGTGCGTAAAACAATTAAATTTGGCACAACGGTGCAACAAGAACTGAAATTTCGCACAATGGTGCGATGCAAAAATCAAAACTATAGTCGCAATTGGCGACAATGGCGCACTTTTCCTTTGGCGTACAACTTCGGATATGGGATGCACCCTACCTATCCTACAGCTAATCACCTGCTCAATAGTGGTTTTTCTGACTAAAATTGTTCGTACACAAGGCTCCGCCAAATGTGTACCTGACCTTAAGTTGCTTTATGAATTTAAGGGGAATTGAATTTAAAATTGCGTTGCTTGTGCAACGGACAACGTTATATGTGATAAAAATGAATTTAAAATTGGCGTTACACCTGCAATGAAGTTGCGTTGTGGTGCAATGGTCAGCGTTGTTGTATATAAATTTGAATTTAAAATTGCATTGCTGAAGGCAATTACACAACGTTAAAGCGTTACAGAATAAAATTTGGGGTTCGTTACGAGGCTTGCCTCGTAAAAAATCCCGTCCGCTGCCACCAATTTGTAAGCTGCCAACCCAGAAGGGGATTGGCTAATAACGTTGTGTAGGGAAAAGGGAGGGGGAAATGACAAGAATATGAATGGTTGCAACTTAAAGTTAGGTATGAAATTTATACTTAGCTTCGTTGCGCAACGGTAGAGCGGAAGCGGCAGATGCGGTAGGCGTTACTTGTATAACCTGAAAATGGAGCACTTCCCTGAAGGGGCTTCACCACGTTGCTCAAAAAAAAAGAATAAAAGGATTGCAATGCGACGTGGCGCAATTTAACTATGTAATGCCTAGGGGTGAAGGTATGATATTGTACTCTTACTGTGATTTCAGTATTTACCACTTTGAGAAATTTCAGGTGTTGCTTGGACAAAGAACTCAAGAAAATACGTTGCAGTGAAATATAATGAACTCGAATGTGCAATGCGAAACAAACATATGAAGGTACAACTTTGAATGGTACAAATAAACTCAATTTAAACAGAAGCAATTCGTTGTTGGTTATTTCAATCCCAGATAATATCTTATACTAAAGAAAAGGTAAGTATGAGGTTGGTATGACAAGATTAAGATGATTGTTTTAGTGTAATCAACAATATGTTTTACGAATAGCTGCTTAAAGGCAACTATGCAGAAAAATGGTAAGCCTATCACGGTAGATTTCGGATAAGTCTCTGTCTCAACCCTACCTATGATTATTGGCCAATAAGGAAAACAATTCGCACTCACGTTGCTGAAACTCGTTGATGCGGGTTCCGGTGTGATGCAGGGTATTCAGTTGTCCAGAAGGGTAGTCAGAAGAATGCAGAGGTCGTCCAAACAGGAGAGGGGAATCACTACTACGACTGTTTGGCTTTAAAAGAGGTTTTCGGTATAAGAGAGCAATGTTGAATTTTAAAGTTGCGCAATAAATTGCAGAACGAAAGGGGGCAGTTGCAGTTGATGTCTGTGGAAGTCTTACAACTGTTAACTGAGGGATGGTAGCAGAGAGCAGGCAGGAAGTGAAGTGGGGAGGCCGGCGCGCAGCCTTATATACGCTCCCCTCCACGCTTGGTGGCTCCCTCGAAGCCCACTGGTGGGAGGCCCCTCCCGGCGCTGTGATGTGCTAGACTCCCGATCCCTGTAGTCAGTGTGATTCCCGATCCTTCCTCTTTTCTCAATCTTTCCGTTTTTCCTCTAGTTTTCTCGTTCCTTTCCCAATCTTTTCGTCCTCTTTCCTCTATCCTGGTCCTGATGCTTGAATAGCAGAACCTGTGAGCTGCGGCTCACATAGTTACATATTTATTTATATAACATTTATAGGGTTTTAGACCAAATTAAATGTCTAACAATTATTTATTTTATTATTGCCAAAGACTCCACATTTATTATTGTTGTTTTTTATTTAACGGATGACTAGCATCGCAAAAACACATTCTGTGTTCCTATGATTTCATACAGAGTATGGAAAAAGAAATAAACCGGGGGGTGCTTAAGGAGTTTTTAACCTTGAAAAGTAAAAACAAAGCTTCCGCTACCTTGGTAGACTTGGAAGCAAAAATGTCAGTAGCTTCTTAAGAAATTCGGGGTATGCGTATTTGTAGAATTACTCGGGTGGTCAGTTGTCTGGACAAGTGAAGGCATTTTGTTGTTGTTGTTCTGGAGACATTCTGCATCTGTTTGGCAGCCCCTAGGTTGCAGATCCGTTAACCAGCGATCGAGTCTACCTTCCATGGTGAAATTTCATGTTCAACGTGATGGCTACTGCGAACCCAGGAATGTATTCATAATGTAGGTTAGGCCTTTCTGCATTTGAGAGAGGAGTGGTGATGCGGGTAGTGTATAGGACACCAACCCGCATAATCCCCGAAAATTTCATCGAAATCGGATTCAAAATGTGGACGTTATGGCTGTTACAAGGATTTCACGTTTGTGCATGCGCAGCAGCTACTCCAGTCCACTATCATGATCTACTCTAAGTCTGCCAATTTATGTACATGTGCTCTCAGCCCTATTCTTTTTTTAAATCTTCAATGAAGAATACTTCACATAATTCAAAATTTACTTTGATACAAATGATAGTAATCTTTGCAAATTATGTAGTGGACTCTCCCGACTGGAAGATACTCTAATTGTCTACATTCAAGTTACCCTTCAAGAAATCCTATTTTCACTTCATTGTCTCTGTTGTAAATTTAAACTTCATAGTCTTGGAATGGACTAAAAAGTTCTGGAGATGCTAATCAGCGAAAGTGCACTCAACTTGTAACAATCCATAAAACAAGGACTGCCGCCTATTCACTCCTCCCCATCACCACACCTCTCAGAAATAAATGTTGAGCTGCTTAAGGAGGGAAATTATGTCACTTTTGAGGGTGGAAATTCGTGAAACTAATATTGTACGCACCTATGGGTGCCTGAACACGAAACACGATAGTTCACTTGAACGAAAGTTTTATTCTATCCATGTACGAGGGTCGTCTCAAAAGTAAGGTTCCCTATGCTATAAAAAATTCAAAAAAATTTTTTTTTCAAAAATTTTTATTGCTTTGTGTTTAGTAACATCATATCACTTTTCAACATAATTCCCAGCTCGATCGATGCACTTTTGGAACCGGGGGAGCAATTTATGTATGCCCTCCTTGAAAAACTGCGTGTCCAAACTAGAGGTCCAAGCACAGACGGCAGTCTTGAGCTCGTCGTCGGTTCGGAAGCTTTTCCCCCCCAAATGAGCTTTCAGATGTGGAAATAAGTGAAAGTCACTTGGTGCCAGATCAGGTGAATATGGTGGGTGGCCAAAAACTTCCCATCTGAATGAATTGAGAAGATCTTGAGTCTTTCGAGCCGAGAAGGGGCGAGCATTATCGTGGAACAAAAAAACTTGTTTCGTCAAAAGTCCTGGTCGTTTTCGCTTTATTGCGGATTTCAATTTTTTCAGAGTCTCACAGTAAGTGTCGGAAGTTATTGTGGTGCCCTTAGGCATATACTCAATCAGCAGGATCCCTTTAGCATCCCAGAAAACACTTGCCATGATTTTTCCAGCTGAGTGCACCATTTTCGCTTTTTTGACTGGACTTTCAGTTGTTTTTTTTCCATGTCATGCTTTGGCGTTTGGTTTCTGGTGTCGAATGGTGCACCCATGTTTCATCTCCAGTCACTATACGGTCAAAAACAAACTCACCTTCTTGCTCAAAAAATTCCAAAAAATTTTTTGCTGAAGCAATCCTTTGCTCTCGGTGTTGTTCAGTCAAAAGTCGTGGCACCCATCTTGCACAAATTTTGTGGTAACCCTGATCATCAATTATCCTCCCAACTGATGCTCGGCTTACCTCAATATGTGGAGGCAACAAAGCAATGATTTCATCAATCGTTACTCGCCGATCGTCTTCGAGAATTTGCGTGATGGCGTCAACAGTTGCGTCGTTTCCACGAGATGTTGAAGGCCGCCCACTCCGCTCTTCATCTTCCACGCTTGTTCGCCCTTCCAGGAACAATCTCCTCCATTTCCTCACATGTTGCACACTCATACAGTCCTCTCCATACACAGACACTAATTCTCGATGAATGTTTATCGCAGATTCATTTTTGGCCGTGAGAAAACGAATGACAGAACGTAACTCCAGTTTGGACACGGGGTTGAGAGGCATCTCCATGGTTACTAGTGTGTTACTGCCATAGGGTAGATCCAAACGGCTGGAAAAAAATTACGGGTTGCCACTACACCCCGACAAATATTCCCTCAAAATTTCCCGATTGTAGGACGATTTCCCTCCAAGTTAGAAAATAGGGAACCTTACTTTTGAGACAACCCTCGTACATGAGCATGAGTAACACGAATAAATTTGAATTTGTAATAAAGTAGAATAAAGTTGAACTTGTAAAATGAACCAACGGTTAATATCTTGCAAGCGGGAATGATAAGCAAAAACCGATGAAGGTTCCGCCAGGTGGTGGTGGTTGTTGTTGTCAGCATGGAAACTCGGGGTCGCCACACACCGTATGTGCATGATGATAAGAGATAAGTAGTCTTCTCCAGAGGAATGCACCAAATTGATACTGAGTTTCTGTGGTAGACATACACCTTATAGTAGTCCAGTTTATACTTCGAATCTTGTGTTCACCAGTTTGGTTCTGTTTGCACCTGCAGGTTCGAATGCTCGCTGATCCATCAGGAGAGTTCACCAAAGCTTTAGATCTAGCTGTAGACCTCCCCCCATTGGGAGGCTTACGCTCCAAGCGATACTCCATGATCATTCAAGATGGCGTCATTGCTGAACTCAACGTCGAGCCTGATGGAACTGGTCTCACCTGCTCTCTTGCCAATAATCTCAAATTCAAAAAGAGCAGCTCTTAAGTACCTACAACTTGCACGTTCTTCTGTACCCAGGTATATAATAATGTACTCACTCGTAATTCAATAATCATCATAGTTGCATTTGATAAGTCTCGATTCTCTTCATGTACCTACGGTTCTAATGCAGACTTTTGTAAATAAAAAAAAAAATTGTCTCCAAACCTTTCGTTAAGTGTACATCCTTTGTTTTCTTCTATGACATTTTCTATACATTGGTTTAGACATTTTTGGGGGACATTCTAGAAATTCAAGAGGTGTTAGGAGAAAAGGTAACATTTGAGTGTAATTTGTTGAGAATGAGACTTGTGGAATCTCCAAGTACCTACTTCAATATCAAGCGGTATTGCTGGTTTCGACGAGACTTTATAACCGATTACTACACATACTAACTGACAAGTGATAAGTAAGTGGCAGCCATCATTGTTCAATCTTTTTTTCTCGTGCATTGTCCTACAGCCTAGAGACATTGGTTTAGTTCTTGTTTAGGTTCCTAGCCACTTTTACAATAATTGTAAAAGTGGCTAGGAAAAAACTTGAAAATGAACTTGAGATCTTTCTAGCTCATTTAAGTTGTAAGCACTTGCATTTACTGATCATTAGATCTTCCAGGTTTGAAAAGAACATAACAGAGGTAGGTACAGTACAGGGGTTTTTACCCATCTTTAAGTCTATTGATAGGTTCCGAGCTTCCTAGAAAATGCATCAATCAACTTGAGGTTAGTAAGAAGTTTACTAGAGTGAGTAATTCTGCGCTTCAGAATTGACCAATCAGTAGTGTTGGCCAATTGTCGATTGTTTTATATTATTGAAAAAAATTAATTTGATAAAACCATCTACGTTCTAACCGAAATTCCTTAAAATTGGTGAGTGGAGTTGTGTTCTGAGTCAATCGAAACGGAAGACTGAAGTAAGTTCAGAGTTGCCAGTCGGGATGTCCAGGCAAGAAAAATCGGTAGATGGTCAAACCAAAATACCGTAGATTTTGGTGATTATCCGTTTACTCCGTACTAGTTCTTTGAATAAAGAGGTGAAATTATTAGATCTGAGATGTGTTATAGTTCTTTATTCTCGTGGTAAAACAGTAGTAGTGGGTTTTAGTGAATTTAGGAACAGTTTTTCTGTGAATTAATCCCTACCCTTTTAATTAAAACCAATATTTTGTTATGCCTAGCATAAAATACATAATATCGACAGCCCCACTGCAAAACCCTGTATGTTCAATACCAAAAAGTTTCCAGGAGACGGAAAAAACTGTGACATTTTTAACATATGAACCTGCTTACAGGTTATTACATTTCACCACAGAAAAGAAATGAGAAGCCATAGCCCGATTTTGGCGACACTATAATGTGCGCAAGAGCACAATGTGCACAATCTATCAGAAAGGCTTTTTTTTTTTTTTTTAATTACGCCGTATACGAGGCTCTGCGGCCATTCGTTCACGCGCAGCCCAATAAATATTTGCTTTTCTATACCAGATGGTTTCGTCGTCTCCAATCTGTTCTCTTATGTCTTGCAGTGCAGGGCATGTGTCTAAATGCTGGGATGTCATATCTTCGATGTGGCAAAGTGTGCAGATTGGACTGTCATAGACACCGATTCTGTTTAGATGCTTGGCCAGGAAATCATGCCCAGTCTGAATCCTGAAACAAGCCACACTTTGCCTTCTGGGCAGTGTTTTAGGTATGGGATTATTCAGTAGGGTGGCCCATTGCTTTCCAGCTGCTGCTCTCTCATGGCCTTCTCCAGCTATTGACTGTATCTTGGCATCGACCAGGCGTTTGGCTGTGCTGTAAGGGAGAGGAGCATCTGGCTGCGGCAGGAGTGACCCTCTTTTGGACAACGCATCTGCTTTTTCATTTCCCTCTATTTGGCAATGTGAGGGAACCCACTGCAGCACCAGTTGGGAGCCCCTCATCAACAACTTCTCAATGGCAAGACGGCACTTGAGGACCTTGGCAATTCTCAATGGCAGCTTGTTAGTCGACAAAAATCACGACTTGGCGATCGCTCCGCACAAGCAGATGCTCCACAGCACGCTTCACTGCACAGACCTCTCCCTCAAAGTTGCTGGAGAGCTTTCCTACTGGGTGTGAGGTTTCAAAGAGTGTGCAGAAAGGCTCAAATCCTTATTTTTGGAAAAATTGGAACTTGAAGGGTTTTGCAGTAGGGCTGTCGATATGGAAGACTCCGTTACTCCCATCACGCAACTCAGTTTTAATTGCCTCATCAATGTGCGAATCTTCAAAAAAGCGTAACATCAAAAACTCGATTGTTAATCGATTGTTGGGTACAATCGACAATTAGCCAACCCTACCAATCAGAACTACAAACTTTGGGGTAGCTAGAGGTTGTCTGGAGTTGGTTCGTTGATAACTGAGAATATCAGAAAATTTGTGATATGATGATCCAAATTCGGTGGTCTCACTCTCCTGAGTTTTCAAGAAAATGACTCATTGTTTACTCCCCTTACCTCCTCCAAATATATAGAGAAAATTGAATTGAATGTGAATGAAACTGAATGGGATCAGGTAAAGGGAAAGGTATCACGTAAACTATTACTTAGTACTTACCCAACTTCGTAAGTACTATCTATGAAAGTATACCTACCTACCTGTGATAATCTGATCACCAGGAAGTAACAGATGTGAGGAAGTGCAAGTTGATTTCATATCAGAAAAGCCTAATTTCAATACAAAAAATACTGAATCAAGGCTAACTAGGCGTTGAACGCTGAGAGGTGTGGTCAAAGATGGTAGCATTCGACAGAAGTTGGTACGAGTAGATTCGATCATTAAGAGCATATTGATAGTCTGTGACGTCACACCAAAATCTTACCTAAGCAGACTTAAGTAAGATTTTGTCATGGAAATTGGCAGTATGGTGGAGGACCTAGGCTGTGGTCAAGTCACTCTGACCATTAAGGCTAGCTAACTTCAAGAACATATTTTTAGATTGCATAAAGACGATGTGTTCATTTGGTAGAATTCTTCATGTCTTCTAGGGTTCTATTTTTATATATTTAATAAAAATAATTTATTGTTTCATTTTTTAAACTTTTTTTTTTCATTTTTGTATTGCTTGGTAGATGTGTGCCAATTTGGTGTCTTAGTTAATGATATATCATGTATTGAACTATGAGAGTCGTCCTGTAGATTCCTGGAAAATAAATAATTCCAGAAAGCCTTTTTTTCGAAAAACGAAGGGTTTTGCATTATAAGGGCGAACTTCCCCAATCACTGGTATCCTTTGTTTATTTATGATGTATCCTTGGAGTTTGAAAGGAGGAGGGTGCTCCTTGCAGGGTGGATACTATGTAGATGTTTTCAAACAAGGTCAATGATAAACTAGGTGGATGCCATACAAGGTGGGCAGTTAACCATTTAGGGTTGATGGTTCCAGTTATAGGGTAGACCTCTAAGTTCTCCATATCAGCTGATCCGCCCAATCGGAGCCCCCGGAGCTAGACCTAACTACGATTTGGTGGTAATTTAGAAATATGAAGATGGATTTTCATTCACTTCATAAGACTGTGAGTCATGTGATGCTATTAGAATCTAGAAGGTAACTGGTTGATGTGGTAGAAATGGTCTTGTCAGTACCCGTTGTTTTCCAGTTTGTGAGTTGATGGTTCCAGTTATAGGGTAGACCTCTAAGTTCTCCATATCAGCTGATCCGCCCAATCGGAGCCCCCGGAGCTAGACCTAACTACGATTTGGTGGTAATTTAGAAATATGAAGATGGATTTTCATTCACTTCATAAGACTGTGAGTCATGTGATGCTATTAGAATCTTGAAGGTAACTGGTTGATGTGGTAGAAATGGTCTTGTCAGTACCCGTTGTTTTCCAGGCTGAATTGTATAAAGGTTTGTTTGTTTGTCCTGAAGAGCTAAAGTTTCGTTGCCAAAGGATACAAAAAATGCGTTTCTCTCGTTTTGTGTTTGGGTCGTGTTTGATGTGTTTCATGATAAATATAAGCATAGTGGCGTTTCACAACAAGGAAATTACTGGCTCTGACTGACAGTGTGTTTGATAACTCTTAGAGTGGCTTGAATCAAAATAATATAATATTCATAAACACAAATACTAAATAGGAACTTTACTGTAAGGTTTCTCGTTACGCAATAACTTTGGAAAGATTTAGCTGGTCCAGGTAAGCACAGTTCTGTGTAGTGTTGTTTTACAACTCACTAGAAAACAACACCTGGCAACGGCCAAACACTTATCTAGTCACGTGTGGAGGTGTAACGACAGTAGGCTGCAGTATAGTTGCGAGGGGATTCAGGAGGGCTTGACAGCAATGAGTCTATTTCTGGAGATTGTGAGAGGTAAACTGAACCAAGTGGGCAGAAAACATGGCGGCAATGAAGAAAATTGTCAACAACACTGCTCACTACTACCGAAGATAATGGGGCTTTATGTAGGGCTGGTTTAGAGAACGTAACTGTTGTGAGGGTGATTTTGGGCTGTTAAATAACGGAGCTTGCCTCTCCCCTCTCCATAGATCTTACTGCACAGGGCATGTGAGCAGCCTCCCTGCCATCATCCTCCTGCAGTTTGGGTGGAAGATGGCTGCTGTGGGGGCATGATGGAAGTAGCTCCCCAGCAGCCCCTGGTAGCTGATTTGTATTGTTTGGGGCTCCTATGGTATTGTTCAGTGCCCTGCTTCACTAGTGTTCTACTGCTAATCTTACATTGGTAACTGCACTCACTGTCCTGGTCTGGAAAAGGGGAAAAGGTCTGAGATCGCCAGCTCAACATATTCCTATGAAAGTCCAATTAAGTTAAAGTACAATTCTTAGATATCTAGATCTTCCCAGTGAGATCATCTATAACTTTAGGATCTGAGACTAACAGTGAGTAAAGTTTTCATCAGCTGTATCCTTGTAATGTTATGCCGGTAGGTTTTTCAATAACTGTTGTGAATGTTGGATTTCCCGTGTGTTTTTAGTCCACCACTAACTGATAGGAAATTGTGTAAGAAGTATCCTAACTTATTGTTGATACTTGATTGAAATAGCTGACGGCTTAGCCTTCGAAAAAATTATAATTGTTGTTAGATCAAAACATTTAGAGCACATCACTTTCAGGTGAGTACGTGGTTGTTGGCTCGGTTACTTACTCTTCATCTTTATTATTGGCTAAAACTAATTAAGTGGAAACACTTTCTTAGTGTAAATCCAGTTGCAATAGGCTTAAAAGATAAAATTTTCCTAATAAATGGAGACAACCGATTGAATGAAGATTGTGGGGACTTATGTCAGGATCACCCAGTGGGGGAATGGAGTACACATAGCACCCAGAAGGATTGGCCTCATCACTCTACTAGATCGCTTTGATATCTTCTCGCTGCTCCATCTTCCTGAAAGTTCAACTTCCCATACTTAGGAACCTATTTGTATCTCCTGCCGTACTTGAACTGGTATTCGGAGATGGCTTTTAATAATTATACTGCGGACCGATAGGCATCTTCACTTGTCTTGTTACTTTCAACAAATATAACGGAGTTGAGTTACCTCCTTTGCTAAGAATTCGAAGATAATGAGAGCACGAATAAAATTCAAAATATAATCTGGTTTCACCTCCGTCTAGAGTTCGCCCGAGACAGTACAGCCTTGAGAACCTCCGACTTCATATTATTTGAATATGAGCTCCTAAATTAGATGAGCCTGGTGCGGAGAACAATGAAGTGTGACGTACGGGTTCTGGCGAGTGCAATAGAGGGTCTCAAACTAGGATCAATACTTGGTAAACTTCACGGTTCCTTCTCGCTGAGAGTAGGTAGATCCGCAGCGCTCTCTGGCAGTGCAGGTTGCGTGATTGCCTTCTTCAGGCGCGGAGTCCTTGCTCCTGTTTTATCCGGAATTTCAGCTGTGTTTAGGAAATTAATGTTGCAATAAGATGTACCATATATCGTCCGTACAATTATCATCGGTTTATCACGATCTACAAAGATTTTACTTCTGTCAATCAGAATCAAATAGCGGTCAATTGTGATATTTTTTTGTCGTTATTTACAAGTCACAATTATTGTTTACAAGTCACTGCTACCTAACAGAATGCAGAGTTGTTTCGTACAATAGTCAGAGTGGTTTCCATCGATTCTTAAAGATTGCATTGCTGTACAACTATTCCCAAAATTGCTTGAGCTTGGCAAACGTTTTAATAGCTCCACATTTCTGATGTAGACTTGCTGATAAATTGTCTGGAAAAGCAGTCCATGCAGCATTCCATGCAGTCTTTCACAGCAGAGTTTCCTATGCTATTGTTTGCTGGGTTCATTGTCCGTCTGCTAAAATTATTTTTGGATGTCAGAGAAGAGCACTCCGAGTTGTTTCGGGACTCAATTATAGAGCTGACTGCAGAGAGGCCTTCATTTGTTAGAAAGTTTTTACTATCTCTGGTACAGTCTGAAATGCGTTGTTTTTATAAACTCAAATATTGGTAAGTTCAGCACTGCTATCTCATGACTATGAAATGCTCTACCTTGGAAAGTTCCGTTTACCAGGTTGAATTGACCAAGAAACGTTACCAGATGGTGGGGATTATATTTTATAATGTTATGCCGAATCAACTAAAAGCATTTGACAGAAGTAAATTCAAGCAGAAGATTGCTTTTTTCTTGCGCGAACTTGCTCTCTATTCTTTTGATGAATTTTTTGAAGCTATTAAAGGAGCTAAATTTAATTCTTAATTTATTGATCTCTATTTTAGTTAATTTATTTTATGATGCGTCTGCCTGAGGAAATTTATGGAAGTACTCAGTTCAGTCAAGCTTATATCTATGTAGGAGTTGATTTATTCATCAATGTAATCTTTTTTGTGATAATAGTAATAATGGTGTGGCTTTAGGTCAGGGTACGTTTTAAATATAACTATAGGGTGGTATAATTATTGTTTTTATTTGAGTGGGTTTTCTGTTGTTTTTTGTTAAATATTTTATAATTCTTGCAATTTTTTAGTCATGATTAGTTACCACTTTTGTTAAATTGTTGATTACCTCCGGTTCGTGTGTGAAGTCTGGGTCGGGGGTGGAATTTAAATTATTATTATTATTATTATTGTAGTTTTTATTTTCAAAACGCCTAAGCAGGCATACAAACGTCAAAGAAATAGAAAGTAGAAAATAATAGGTAATGATTAAGGGAAATAAATCCCTAGTCTTGAAACGTTGTTTCGACACTTTATAAAACTGTAGGTCATAAATTCATTGATATTGTACAGCTCAGCTTCAATTAACCACTTCTTCATCCTAATCATTGGTGGTTTTCCCCCGTGTGACGTTGGCACATTGGCGTCATGACCGTTGCCCGGTATGGGTATACGGTTCAGGAGCCGCCGTGGTGGATGGGTCCGGGCCCGGCTTGGTAACTTCCAGCTGGGTTCCGTTGCCTTTGTGCTTTGTCCTTTTCTCCTTCTTTTTCTTACCCGTGTGCCCTGTCCTTTTGTCTAGTAACCCATTGTTTTGTTTTCCCGTATTATTGCGTTGTTTTGTTCCAATTAAGTTAAGTACCTATTTATAATTGACTATTGACTATTGTGAAAAAACAAAACAAAATGGTCCACCTGTATACAATTGGCACTACCGTATTGAATCTTATTTATGGTTTCTAGTACCTAAAAAATAGATTCATACTAAACTTTGGTTCACTGTTTTTGAACGTTTGACAAATTAACGGCAATTTCCTAAGTTACCGTGAATCGATTTTGATGAAATTTGGTAGGGGCTCCTTTGGGGTCTAGTTGTGCCCCGAAGGTTTTGGTCGATGTCGGTCCCTTCTAAGGGTTGAATAACACAGGTCTGCAAAAAAAAATTTTTGATCAGCTGCATGGAATCTTTTAGCTATAGTTTATGTTTTTTGGTGTGCTGAATCCAAAAATGACCGCCATTTTTATCCATCACGCACAGTTTTCTTGCAAATAGGGGAGAAGGGGAAATAAAAAACTAAAATTGAGAAAAAAACATCATAATTTGTATTTTGTACAATCTCAAAATAATTGAGTAGGTATTCGTTTCCTATTCAATACAAAATACTCGAATAATTTATTCATTTTGCTTGTGGAACCTTTTCTTCTTTTCTTTTATACTTCGTCGCGTACGTTTTCGTGCTCCAGCATTGTCTGTATCTCTCTTGAGCATCCAACAGTAGTCAGCTAGCATGTTGACGTCCCATCGTCCTTGGTAGCGTTTTTCCACATCTCGAACGTCTTGGTGAAATCTTTCACCTTGCTCCTCTCTGCACGCTCCCAAGTTTTCTGGAAAGTATTCTACATGGGAGTGTAGGAAATTAACTTTTAAGCTCATGTTGCATCCCTGAGCTTTGTAGGCAGCCAACATGCGATTCACAATGGATTTGTAGTTAGGTCTTTCGTATTGCCTAAAAACTTTTGCACTACATCCTTGAAAGAGTCCCAAGCTTCTTTTTCTTTATCGCTCATTGATACTGAAAACAAGGGATCGGACAAAAGTTTTCGAATGTCAGGTCCTGTAAAAACTCCCTCTTTCAATTTAGCTTCAGACAGTTTAGGAAACTTTGAACACACATATTTGAAACATTCCCCATCTCTTGGCAATGATTTGATGTTACAACCTGTGCACTATGTTCCGCAAGGCATCCTGACTTTTGAGAAAATCAAATGAACAACGTGTTATGACATGATTCTGGGTATCCTTACGCTTCTCCTTCTTCAAAAAAACGCTGCAAATCATTGCTCAAAGGTTTATTATTTTCTGTACAGATCACCCTTCTGTATAGATCACTGGTTCTCCATCAATAGCACCTACCACCACCTTCTCCCTTGACCTTCCCTCTAAAATTTCAGCTTCCTGCGTTCAACAGGAGAGAAAATGGCCTTGGAGCTCACTCAGCTGATCAGTGACCACTCATGCGCCTTCAGCATTCTCCATTGACCCGCCCTCTCAAATTTCAGGTTCCTGCGTTCAACAGGAGAGGAAATGGCCTTGGAGCTCACTCAGCTGATCAGTGACCACTCAGGCGCCTTCAGCATTCTCCTTTGACCCTGCCTCTCAAATTTCAGGTTTCTGCGTTCAACAGGAGAGGAAATGGCCTAGGAGCTCACTCAGCTGATCAGTGACCACTCAGGCGCCTTCAGCATTCTCCCTTGACCTTCCCTCTCAAATTTCAGGTTCCTGCGTTCAACAGGAGAGGAAATGGCCTTGGAGCTCACTCAGCTGATCAGTGACCACTCAGGCGCCTTCAGCATTCTCTATTGACCCGCCCTCTCAAATTTCAGGTTCCTGCGTTCAACAGGAGAGAAAATGGCCTTGGAGCTCACTCAGCTGATCAGTGACCACTCAGGCGCCTTCAGCATTCTCCTTTGACCCGCCCTCTCAAATTTCAGGTTCCTGCGTTCAACAGGAGAGGAAATGACCTTGGAGCTCACTCAGCTGATCAGTGACCATTCAGGCGCCTTCAGCATTCTCAATTGACCAGCCCTCTCAAATTTCAGGTTCCTGCGTTCAACAGGAGAGGAAATGGCCTTGGAGCTCACTCAGCTGATCAGTGACCACTCAGGCGCCTTCAGTATTCTCCATTGACTTTTGATTATGGAAATTTGATTACTGGAAATGAACAGCAATCGCATTTTAGTCAGAAAAAATTTCAACGGAGATTAGACCTCTTTTGCGATTCACACTCATGATTCTGTTTTATCGAAGGAAAACCTTCAAGTACTCGTAGGGACCGAACGGTTTGCCCTACAAAGCTTCGGGTGGTCTCAAAAATTTTTAAAAATTCAGTACTATTTAAAATTAGTGAAAAAACGATACCTTTATTTCGAGAGTTTTCGAGCTAGGGCACTCTTGAAAATTTCAACCCTTAATTTCCACCCCTTAGAAGTGACCTACATCAACCAAAAGCTTCGCGGCACAACTAGACCCCAAATGGAGCCCATATACCAAATTTCATCGAAATCGGTCCATGGTAACTAAGAAAAGTGCCGCGTACGGCGTACGGCGGACGGACGGAAATTTTTTTATTCGATTTTCGTATTCTACGTACCTTGAAACGTAAAACATCAAATTTTGAGGGGGGGTTAAAATTTTTTTTTCTTGCTCGATTCCAAAGGCTTATTATTGAAAATAATAAACCAAAATACCCCACCCCCTTCTTCCCTACCTCCTCTATTTCAGTACATATCATTCGTGGAAGTGACATGACTAAATATGAATGTGAAAATACTCATGCAATTCATAAAATTGACAACTTGGCAGCAACTACAGAATTGAAGTTCAAGGCTGAATAACACCATACCTACGTGGAATTCAAAAAAGCAGTTTTGCAAAAAGACGACGTGATGGAATTTTTTGAGTATTTTTTTTTTTCGGTTTCAGCATGTAAAAACCTATGGGAACCAGTAAAAAAATCGCTTGCAGTTTTTTGGATGCAGACCTGTGTAATAAGCGCTAATATTTTTAAAACGCCCTAGCTCAAACACTTTCGATATAAAGGTATGGTTTTTCATCAATCGAGAATAGTATTGAATTTTCAGAATCGAATGAGACCACCCAGAGCTCTGTAACCGTTTGATCCCTATGAGAACTTGAAGGTTGGACTTACGTTAAATTAGAAACACGAGTGTGAATTGCGAAAGAGGCCTAATCTCCGTTAAAATTTTGGCTGACCAAAAAAATGCAATCTTTCGTTTCTTCGAGTTGAACTCAGTTTTGTGTCCTTAGCAACCAGTAATCCTCCTGACGAAGGCACCCAAACTCTTTATTTCCTCAAATTAAACTTGATTGTGGAGCGGAAATTTGTTTGGTAGGTAGTGACAATGGCTGAGCTGTATTCTTTGCGGGCGAGTGATCTATAGTACAGAAAAATAACCGTTGTGTAATAATTTCCAGCGTTTTTTTTTCTTGCTCGATTCCAACCGTAAAAAAGATTTCTGAAGTAATTTTTTCCGGAATTCAGAATTTCACATATTGAATCATTGTTTGGTCAGGTTACCGAAAGAAGATATTGGTCCAGAATTTGAGTTGGGAGCTCCCCTGGCTGCGATGTTTTCCCGGTGGTCCCCCGCAATGCCAGTCCTCCGTTATTAGGTCGGGATCACTCATGCGCTGCAGCTGAGATCTAGGAACCGCCCGTACATGTCCGGTTCACCAGTGCTTCCTACCGCCTATGATGATCTGCCACGATCACAGTTCGTCTTGGCGAATTTTCGAAAAATGGAGCTTCTTTAAGAGTCAAAAATTTGAATGTTTTGAAAAATATGAGCTTGGAAATTGACGTAAGACCAATCTAATATGACTCCTCAAATTTATGACGTGCATAACATACTCAATATATTACCTAATTCCGGGAAAGAAATGAAAACATATCAATTTAGAAAAGGCAAGTTAGTAGTTAAAATGAGAACTTTCCAAATCAAGTTGAGAATTTTCCAAATCAAATTGAGAACTTTCCAAATCAAGTTGACAATTCTGACTGCTAGAAAGTTGATTTTTCGAGGAAAACCTTAATTTTTTGTCCGTAACATACATGTTATTCATAGATATGGTAGTGAGCATAAAGTAACACCTTTCTACTCAATAAAAACATCAATCAGCTAGAAATTTGATGATTTTATTCAGTAGAAAGGTGTTACTTTATGCTCACTACCATATCTATGAATAACATGTATGTTACGGACAAAAAATTAAGGTTTTCCTCGAAAAATCAACTTTCTAGCAGTCAGAATTATTCGGAAGTATCACCATTGGATTCAGCGTGAAAAAATACGCAGGAAATGATACCAATCTCGTCAAGTCATCTTGTGATCGAGAGTGACCATACACCACATAAAACAATCGATTTTCTTGTAAAACACACGTTTTATTGCATTCAAACTTGATTTACTCTTCCAATATGAATTTAAAATGAAAAATTGATACACCGTTGGAAAGCCGGCAATTTTACCATGTTTTTTTCCGAAGAGCGCCCGAAATGGGGAGGCGTTCAAAGTGAACACTTCGATAAGAAAAAATCAAATTTCGAAAAAAATTCAAGTGTTTTTTGACTTGATTTTTTAGAAATGGTTTATTGCTAAATAACTTTGAAATTTAACGCTCTTTCCAACGAAATCCTTAAATTTGAATTTACATGGTAAATAACAGGAGTTATGATGATTTTAATGACGTAACGTCGAAAACGCGAAAAAAAACTTCGGAGTAAAAAAAGGCATTTTGAGTGGGTTAAGAAAAAATAGCTACGAGACATTTTTTGTTGCAAATCAGTTGCAGAATCTATCCTTGAAGTTTGATCCATCCAAACGGTAGTCACCCTGTGTACAGGTTTTCGAGTTATTCTAATTTTAAATTTGTTTTCGCGAGTTTGACCTTACATCATTAAATTGGTCATAACTCCATTAATTAGCTGCGTAAATTACAATTTGTTGATACCGTTGGAAAGAGCATTAAATTTCCTATCGGATAAGATGCCTTAACTCCTTTTGAGTCAGGGTTTGAGACATGAAAACGTCCTGTAAAAAGAGTATTTTACGTAAGTTTGGAAACCACGCATTTTTTCAATCGCAAATTGAACTACGAGAACCCACATTTTTTCAAGATGCAAGAACATTAAAAACTTCGCCAAATCTCAGCTTTCCAGTAATATAATCAAAAAATATTTTACAACCAAATTTAGGGGAGAAATTTGTGTTTGATGGAGAAAAACTTGAATTTTTACAACGAAATCAGCGCTCTGGCCTCCTGGCTTCGCGGTCTACTGCGGCCGACCCACCTACTTCCATCGTCCAGTGGGAGCGCTGATTTCGTGGAAAAAATTCACGTTTTTCCACGTTCAAACACAAATTTTCCCCCTAAATTTGGTTGTAAAATATTTTATGATTATATTACTGGAAAGCTGAGATTTTGGCGAAGTTTTTAATGTTCTTGCATCTTGAAAAAATGTGGGTTCTCGTAGTTCAATTTGCGATTGAAAAAATGCGAGGTTTCCAAAATTACGTAAAATACTCTTTTTACAGGACGTTTTCATGTCTCAAACCCTGACTCAAAAAGAGTTAAGGCATCTATCCGATAGGAAATTTAATGCTATTTCCAACGGTATCCTCAAATTTTAATTTACGCAGCTAATTAATGGAGTTATGACCGATTTAATGACAAAAGGACAAAATCACGGAAAAAATGTTTAAAATTAAAATAACTCCAAAACGAAGCCTCTTAAAGTTTCTTGCAAATTAATTTTAGAATCGACTTGTGCAGTATGGCAGACCAGTTAGGCTTACACTCTGTACACCATGTGGTAATGGATACGAGGAAGCTATGTGCCTCACCCGCTTGGTATACTTTTGCTTCCGGGTCTACCAAGGTAGCGGGAGCTTTGTTTGTCACTTTTCAACAATGAAAAAAAAAGTTCTCCAAAATCAAAATTTTCACTCGCGTTCTGCGTTTTTGACCTTTCTGAACAATTTTGGTTCCGTGTCTGTCTGTCTGTCATGAATTCCTTGTAACGCGCATAACTATACGCAGTTATTGTCCGATTTCTATGAAATTTTCAGGGATGTTACAGATTTAGATGGTCCCCTATGAAAATCATAGAGAATGGTTTTTCATAGAGGGATGGTGGGGATGGTCCCTTGTGAGAATCTCAAATCCTATTCATTACATTACTAGGTCTCAATAGCTCAGAGGGTAGCGCATAGAATTATCCCCCAGGGGTCGCGGGTTCGAATCCCAGCCGAGGCTAAGCATTTTTTTTATCCAATCACATACATCTTTTCTACTCACTTACATTTTTCATCCGAATTTGATGAAATTTTCTAGGATTGTCCAGATTAGCGTGTAGATGGTCCCCTATGAGGGTAGTGAAAGGTACTTAGAGATCGGTGTTTTTATACTAACTACTATGCATCGGATCATCTATATAATCGGGTTATGGATACGAGGAAGCTATGTGCCACACCCACTTAGTATACTTTTTTTCTCCGTTGAGTGTCCTCTTTCACCTCGTTGTGGGACCTAAATAGGTCGTTTTCACGGTAACCGCAAGGGACGCTGGTGTTGGGGACATGAGAGGGCGTGATCTAGATTCTCGTGCGGCCACGCAAGGTGCGCATGAACCTGCTGTACCCACCCGAGCGACGCCGCATTCCCCTCCCGGCGAACCTCCTCCCGCGGGACGGTCAAGGTGAGGCTCGGCGAGGTTCCCCCTTCGTCAAAAGCGGGGAAGTTGATGATGTTGACGAGAAGGGAGCGGATTCCTGAAGGGAGGGGGTGGGGAGGCAGAGCGGCGTCCCGCGCTCGCGTGAACCGCTCGCTCCCGCCCCCTCCCTCCGCCCGCCGGAGCAACGGAGTTGAGCTCCGCGCGCTGACCCGGACTGACGAGGGGCAGATGCGTCGAGCTGCTTTTGTATTTCGCCATCTGGCGCTTACAGCCTCGGATAGAGAGCTCCTCCTCCGAGGAAGGAAGTAATAATTATCCTGAAAAAAGACGTCCTCCACGTTGGGTGGGCAGTAAAGCTCTACTTCTCATTCTATTCTCTAGAACAAGGAGACAATGAAGGAAAAGAAATAAAAACCCAATCGTGAAAGAGGAAACCAGTAGAAAGCGACAAATGATGAAACATGATGAACACTCATGATGAAACATGAGTAAACGAACGAATTTTTTGTTTCCATTTTGTTTTATTATTTTCAATAATGAACCTTTGGAATCGACCAAGAAAAAAAAGTGGGTGTGGCACATAGCTTCCTCGTATCCATAACCTGATTGTATAGATGATCCGATGCATAGTAGTTAATCTGAAAACACCAATCTCTAAGTACCTTCCACTACCCTCATAGGGGACCATCTACACGCTAATCTGGACAATCCTAGAAAATTTCATCAAATTCGGATGAAAAATGAAAGTGTTATGGCTGTTAAAGGATTTTACGTATGCGCAAGCGCAGCGGCTACTATCAGTCCGAGGATGATGATTTTCATAGGAACCGTCTACACACCAACCCGCACAATCCCTGAAAATTTCATAGTAATCGGACAATAACTTCGTATAGTTATGCCCGTTACAAGAAATTCATGACAGACAGACAGACACGGAACCAAAATTGTTCAGAAAGGTCAAAAACGCAGAACGCGAGTGAAAAATTTTGATTTTGGAGAACTTTTTTTTCGTCCTTGAAAAGTGAAAACAAAGCTTCCGCTACCTTGGTAGACTCGGAAGCAAAAAACCCATTCGTGAAAGAGAAAAAGGTTAGAAATTTAATCATTAAATGATGAAACATCCTGCTGGAGTAAACGAGCGAATTTTTTGATTCCATTTTTGACTTCAAAACCTTGAAAAAATTATGCCAAGTGGGTGTGGCACATAGCTTCCTCGCATCCATAACCCGATTATATAGATGATCCGATGCGTAGTAGCGATAATTTTCATAGGGGACCATCTACGCCCCAATCCGCATAATCCCTGAAAACTTCATTGAAATCGGATAGAAATGTAGAAGTTATGGCTGTGGAGAGGAAAGTCACGTTTGCGCATGCGCACTGACTACTTTCAGTTTCGGGGCGTTGATTTTCTTTGGGGACAAGCCATGTGAATAAGCCATAAAAATTTCATCGAAATCGAACAATAACTTCTTATAGTTTTGCCCGTTACAAGGATTATATGACAGACACGCAGGGAGGGAACCAAAATTGTACAGGAAGGTCTCAGACGTAAAAACGCTGCAAATTATTACACAAAGGTTTATTTTTTAAAATTATTTTCCTATAATAGATCACTCGTCTACATAGAACACGGCTTGACATTGTTACCACCAACCAACTTGAGGAGAAACATCGATCGCATTTCGGTCAGCTAAAACTGGAACGGAGATTAGGCCTCTTTTGCGATTCACACTCGTGTTTATGATTTGTCGTACGTAAAACCCTTAAATTCTTGTAGGGAATGAACGGTTTGCTCTAGAGGGCTCCGCGTGCTCTCAAAAAATTCTAAATATCTGTACTATCTTAAATTGATGGAAAAACAATACCTTTATACCAAAATTTGTTGAGTTAGGGCGTTTTCAAAACTTCAAACCTTATTTTTCAACCCTTAGAAGTGACCTACATGAACCAGAATCTCCGGGGAACAACTAGACCCCAAATGGAGCCTACATACCAAATTTCATCAAAATCGGTCAATGCTAAGTGGCAAAAGTGTACGGCGGACGGACGGACAATAATTGTAATAAAAAAATATATTTTATTCGATTTTTGGATTCTACGTACCTTGAAACGTAAACCAACAAATTTTGACTAAAATGCGATCGCTGGTCATTTTTTCGTTGAAATGACTCAAAATGTCAAGCTAGACTGTTGAAATCAACGTTTTGAGTTTGTTCTCTCGAGAGGCAGGTCCACTTCGGGAGCTATAAGAAAAAAAGGTTTTAACACCACCTCAAAATTTGTTGGTTTACGTTTCAAGGTACGTAGAATCCAAATACAAATTTGTCCGTCCGCCGTACGCGGCTCTTTCCCCACTTAGCATTGACCGATTTTGATGAAATTTGGTATGTAGGCTCCATTCCAGAAGATTTTGGTTGATGTAGGTCACTTCTAAGGGTTCAAAAATGAATTTTGAAATTTGGAAAACGCGTTAACTCAAAAAATTTTGATATAAAGGTATTGTTTTCCCTTCAATTTCAGATTCTATAGAATTTTTTGAGACCACGCGGAGCTCTGTAGGACAAACCGTTCGCTCCCTACGAGAATTTAAGGTTTGGACTACGATAAATCAGAAACACGAGTATGAATCGCTAAAGAGGCCTAATCTCCGTTCAAATTATAGCTGACCGAAATGCGATTGATGTTTTTCTTCATGTTGGATATCTTTAACGTATCTTTAACCCGATTGTATATATGATCCGACGCATAGTTGTTACTCTCAAAACATCAGTATCCAAGTACCTTGCACTACCCTCATAGGGGATCCCATACCATCTGCACCCCAATTCGCATCATCCTTGAAAATTTCGTTGAAATCGGATGAGAAATGTAGATGTTATAGATGTTACAAGGAATGAGGAATTTCACCATGTCGGTGTGGGGTCATTTTTGACCCCAAAATCGGATTCAGCACCTCGAAAAAACCCCACGCCCGTACTTCCTAATTTACGAATAATCAAAACATAGTTTTTATTATTAAAAGGTTTTGTGACCAAAATTGTTCAAGAAGGTCTAAAACGTAAAACTCAAGTAAAATTTTGATTTTGGAGAATTTTTTTTTTCAATTTTGAAAAGTGAAAACGAAGTTTCCGCTACCTTGGTAGACTCGGAAGCAAAAATGGTGTGGTAAGGAGTATGGCTTGCGGTACCAGGATATTCCTGCGTTGGTTCGCCTTAGGTTAAGGTAATAAGCTCCCTGTGGACAGCTTATCAAGATTGAATTTACTGCTACTCAAGCTCCGCTCAGTATCAGATACAGATAGGACAGATTCTGTCCTATTCGGGTAAGACTGCCCAATGATTTGAGGAAAAATGTATATAGGAAATTGTAGGTTGAGCTTAAACTGACCAATTTGAACTTGAAACTATTTAGATTGAATTTGACAAGGATTCTGGTGTTTAGTAAGAAAGCAAGAGGTTCGTTTCATAAGTGTACTGCGTTCAAGACTTTCCACCAGACTGTTTGGAGGGCCTTAGGAAGCAGAGTACTAATTGCAGTTCCCCACTCCTGTGTTTGGGGATTCCCCAAGATTTGGAAACAATTCTCCAGGGCTGGAGATTCCCCAGGGGAGGTAGTCTAGGTGGTGGAAGACCCTTCACTTTTGTTTATAATCTTAAAATTATAGCTAGTAAAAACTGAATGGTTTCTTACACATAACCAAAAGCTTCGAAGCACAACTATACCCCAAATGGAGCCATTATACCAAATTTCATCAAAAACGGTCCATGGTAACTAAGAAAATTTCGACCGACAAAAACATTTTCATTCGATTTTTGGATTCTACATACCTTGGAACGTAAACCAACAAATTTTGGTTTAAACGAATATTGTCTTGGTTTATTCCAAATTTGTTGGTTTACGTTTCAAGGTACGTAGAATCAGAAAATGGAATAAAAATTTTGCCGTCCTTACGCTGCACTTTCCTTATTTACTATGGACCGATTTGGTAGAAATTTGGAATATCCCCCATTTGGTGTCTAGTTGTGCCTCAAAGTGTCACTTCTAAGGGTTGAAATTTTGAAAACGCCCTAGCTCAAAAAAATTCGATGTAAAGGTATCGTTTTTCCACCAATTTAACAAAGTATTGAATTTTTAGAATCGAAAGAGACCTCCCCATGTCGACATTGGTTGGACTTACGAACAATCAGAAACACGAGTGTGAATCGCAAAAGAGGCCTAATCTCCGTTCAAATTTTAGCTGACCAAAATGCGATCGCTTTTCGTTTCTTGAGTTGTACTCAGTTTTGCATTGGTTGCTTAACCAGTAATCAAATTTCCTCATGAAGGCACCCACAACTCCCTGTTTCTTCGAACTTAGTGTGAAGCGTTTATTTCTTCCAAATAAACTTGATTGTGAAGTAGGTAGGGTGTATCTACGGTTTGTAGATAGATACTACTAGAGAATGGCAAAGCCTTGTTCTTTGCAGTCGAGTGGTCTATATAGAAAAAAATACACCTTTGTGTAATAATTTGCAGCGTTTTCCATAATTTTAAAGTAGTATTGAATTTTTAGAATCGATTGAGGCAACCCAGAGCTGTGTAGGACCAACCGTTCGTATTATAGCAAAAAAAAAAGTCTGCCAAGTGGGTGTGGCACATAGCTTCCTCGTATCCATAACCCGATTATATAGATGATCCGATGCATAGTAGTTAATCTCAAAACACCAATCTCTAAGTACCATTCACTACCCTCATAGGGGACCATCTACTCGCTAATCTGAACAATCCTAGAAAATTTCATAAAATTCGGATGAAAAATGTAAGTGTTATTGCTGTTACAAGGATTTTATGTTTGCGCATGCGCAGTGGCTACTATCAGTCCGGGGATGATGATCTCCATCGGGAACCATTTACAACCTAATTCGCATAATCCCTGAAAATTTCATCGAAATCGGGTAGAAAATGTGGAAATTCACGTATGCGCATGCGCAGTGGCTACTATCAGTCCGGGGATGATGATTTTCATAGGGGACCGTCTACACACCAACCCGCACAATCCCTGAGAATTTCATTCAAATACAGACAGACAGACACGGAACCAAAATTGTTCAGAAAGGTCAAAAACGTAAAATGCAAGTGAAAATTTTGATTTTGGAGAACTTTTTTTTTCATCCTTGAAAAGTGAAAACAAAGCTTCCGCTACCTTGGTAGACTCGGAAGCAAAAATATTGAAAATTACAATTTATGGTGTTAAATAAATAAAAAAAATTAATAAATCACCAGCTATCAGGAAAATTGGAAGTCAGAACAAATGAGAAAATCTATCTACAGCTTGTGGACAAAATCCACAGCTTTTTTCCATAAATTATCATAATTTCATAACATCATAAAATAATTTAATTTTCAATAATTATGGTGGCGTCTCCACCAGCTCATTTTGTATTGACTGTTGGTGTGATCACTGAGTAACACGTCCGTCGAGCCCTGAAGAAGATAATAAATTTACCGAAAGCTCGGCAAAGAAGGAGTTTATTCCAGTTGACTCTCAATCAATTGACATTGATTGTTTTACTTGGGTATAACTAGAAGGACTCATAGGATAAACTCAGAGTAGTCATTACAGGTGCCTACTCATAAACATTTTTACCTGAATCCTGAACAGCTATTCATTTTTTTTCAAGTCTTGAACTTATTTCATCCAATCCCTTAAAATTTTGTTGGTTTGTAGGTAATTTCAAATCTCCCTAGGATCTTTCGTCGGTGTAGGTATGGCCGAGAATTTTTCGAAAACAGCTACTCAACTGTTAAATTATGAAACATTCGTTAGAATAAATTAAGGCCTAGAGTGAAAAATTTCGAAAAATGATAAATTTTTATGTTTCCTGCAATTTTTATATTTCTTTATTGGTTTGTTGTTTTGCTTAAAAATAATCAATGAAAGTGTTTTTTCGATCAAATTCGTGGTGAATGGAAGGGAAAGGTTATCGGCTTGGGCCTGTCTTGGAATAATTTCTGTATCCACAACTGATGGTTTACCGACGAAACCTGTTGGTGAACACCATGAAATTTCTAAAATTCATTCGATAGGTTTCGCGGAATCTTCCTCTAGTTACGATGTATTACGGAATAGCAATATTGAGTACCTATCATTCGACAGAACGTGAAATCGTATCTACATGAGAACGAAATTTAATGAGTCGGCAATCTCGTTCCACTTTTTTTTCTCCCTCTTCGCGCTATCTTTCTAGGTTTTCTCATTTTATCTTGGTTGGTCGGTGCTGAACTCACAGATTTCCCCCCAACTCGCGCGATAAGAACTCGTAAAATCATTGGGCTCAAAACGGAGTAGATCTTGACTCTTTTGCTCGATCTATTTGCTTGGAAAGTGCCACACCTCGTTTTCAGGTACCTACGTACACTTACAGATCGACGCTTCTAAGGTAGGGCAGTAGCCCCCTATCAGTGATGGGCTATTATTCAGAGGGAGGAGTGGTCTAGGGTAATTAAACGTGATTTTGAGAAAGTCGACTTATACGCCCGGAAAAAACAGTTTGGTTTATTATTTTTAATAGGTAATAAATCTTCGGAATTCAGCGAGGAATATTTTGTCAACCTCACTCAAAATTTTATAGTTTACGATTAAAGTATGTAGAATCCAAAACACACCAAATTATAACTTAATGGTTTATTATTTGTCTGTTATCTCACCTCTGCGAAGAACACGGCTTTTCCGTTATTAGTACGTACCAACGATGTTATCGCGCAGGGTTAACAATCAAGTTTATTTTGACAGAAAGTTCTTACCTACTAAACATCTTTATCACAAAGTTGTGGGTGCCTTAGATACAAAATTTGATTGATTTGATCGAAGTGAGTGAAATTCTATTCGAGGAAACAAAAAATATCGCATTGATTGAAAATTCGGCTGACTTCCATCTGAGAACGTTCATGTGTGATTCACACTCTTGTCTCTGAGTTCTCATTCTTCCTACACAGATTTAACAGAGAAAACTTAACCAATCTTGCGAGGGAACTGTCAACTATCTTTAAGGAACCAGGGACAAGTGGTGGGGGGGAAGGGGATTTGTGCTCTTTAGGATCTAGGTACCTAGCCTGGTCGGGACCCCCTCGTGTTCTGAAAAATTTTCTCAATAAAAAAGCATTTAACTATTATTGATCGTCTGAGAAAATGAAAAAAGTCATGAAAATTCCGTAATTAGTTAATTCATTATCCACATTAGGCGGACGGTTTCCACAAAGCTATGGGTAGCGTTATTAAATTCTTAAAAATCGTACCTATCTGTTTTAAATAAATGAAAAAACGCTGCAAATTATTACACAATGGTTTATTATTTTTCTATATAGATCACTCGTCTACAAAATCACCAACCATCCAATATGAAGAGAAGAAAAACAAATTCAAAAAAAAAAAAAAAAATCAAAATCACCAACCATTGATTGCATTTCGGTCAGCTCTAATTTTTAGGCCTCTTTTGCGATTCGCACTCGTGTTTTGATTTATATATATATATATTTCAATATAAACCCATAAATTTTCGTAGGGAGCGAACGGTTCGTCCTACAGAGCTCCGCGTGGTCTCAAAAAATTCTATAGAATCTTAAATTGAAGGAAAAACAATACCTTTATATCAACATTTTTTGAGTTAGGGCGTTTTCAAAATTTCAAAATTGATTTTGGAACCCTTAGAAGTGACCTACATCAACCAAAAGCTTCGGGGCACAACTAGACCCCAAATGGAGCCTACATACCAAATTTCATCAAAATCGGTCAATGCTAAGTGGCAAAAGTGCCGCGTACGGCGGACGGACGGCCAAATTTTTATTCGATTTTTGGATTCTACGCACCTTGAAACGTAAACCATCAAATTTTGAGGGGGTGTTAAAATTTTTTTTTTCTTGGTCGATTCCAAAGGTTCATTATTGAAAATAATAAACCAAAACTATAACCTGCATATCTAAGTTTTTGTGTTAGGTCGTTTTGACAATGTTTTTTCCCGTTTTATACCGCTTAGAAGTGACTGACAATACCCAAAAGCTTCGAAGTACAACTAGACCCCAAATGGAGCACATCTACCAAATTTCATGAAAATCGGTCCATGGGAACTGGGCAAAGTACTGCGGACGGAAGGAAAATTTTTTATTTGATTTTTAAAATCTCGTAACTTGTTGAGGGGGTTACATTTTTTGGTTTATTATTTTCAATAATGAACCTTTGGAATCGACCAAGAAAAAAAAAATTTTAACACCCCCTCAAAATTTGATGGGTTACGTTTCAAGGTACGTAGAATCCAAAAATCGAATAAGAATTTGGCCGTCCGTCCGCCGTACGCGGCGCTCTCCCGACTTAGCATTGACCGATTTTGGTGAAATTTGGTATGTAGGCTCCATTTGGGGTCTAGTTGTGCACCGAAGATTTTGGTTGACGTAGGTCACCTCCAAGGGTTCAAAAATGAATTTTGAAATTTTGAAAACGCCCTAACTCAAAAAATTTCGATATAAAGGTATTGTTTTTCCTTCAATTTAAGATTCTATAGAATTTTTAGAATTTTTTGAGACCACGCGGAGCTCTGTAGGACAAAACGTTCGCTCCCTACGAAAATTTAAGGGTTTATATTGAAATATATATATATATATATAAATACAAACACGAGTGTGAATCGCAAAAGAGGCCTAATCTCCGTTCAAATTAGAACTGACCGAAATGCGATCGATGGTTGGTGATTTTTATTTTTTTTTTTTTTTTATTTTTTTATTTTTTTTTATTTATTTATTATTTTTTTCCCTTCATATTGGATGGTTGGTGATTTTTTAGACGAGTGATCTATATAGAAAAATAATAAACCATTGTGTAATAATTTGCAGCGTTTTCTCGCTCGATTCCAAAGGTTCATTATCAAATAATTTTAATAAAATCGAGTATAAAACTCCCCATTAGACTGATTTTCATGAAATTGGGTATATCGGCTCACTTTGGGGTCTAGTTGTGCCCCGAAGGTTTTAGTTATTGTCAGTTACGTCTAAAGCCCCGTCCACACCTGAGCATTCGTGACGAACATTTCGTGGAGACGAACTCGCGAGCGTTTTTGGGTGTTCACACTTTTCAACTCTGGTCTCTGCTGGTAGTTGTTCACTGTACCTCCCGGAAATGGCTCCCGTTTTGTGTAGAGTCGCGAGGAGGATGCACCAGTATACTTTTATTGAATCTCCTTCGAAAGAAGAAGATTCAAAAACAAAAAAAGATAAGATTATGGCAGACCAGCTTCCGCAGATCGAGGGAAAACCTGCAACTTCTTGACGATATTGGAGACGACGACGGCTTTGGATTATTCCAAAATTTCTGTCGCGTGTCAACGTCAGATTTTATGTGGTTGGAGGAACGGATTCAAGAGAAAATAATTAGAAACAACACACGTTTACAGGAAGCAATTTCACCAAAGGCGAGTTCTTCGCAAATGTTCGATTAGGAAAAATCGAATTTTGTTTTTGGAGACGGGTGAGCTATACAGAAAAATAACAAACCTCTGAGTATTAATTTGCAGCGTTTCATTCAAGGTTCATAATTAGAATTTTAGGAACTTAGAATTGGGTTTATTAATAGAAAATGATATAAGCAAGAAACGGTGAAAATTGGATTACAAAAACGATAAAGGTGTACTTGATGCGCGGGAGCATTTGGGAACGCGAACCCCGAACACCCTTTGATGTTCGTGGAAATACCGACTCCAAGCGGGAACATCCCCGAGCACGACCGAGCATTCAAAACGCTGCAAATTATTACACAATGGTTTATTATTTTTCTATAGATCACTCGTCTGCAAAGCCACCAACCATCCAACTTGAAGAAAAACATCGATCGTATTTCGGTCAGCTAAAATTCGAACGGAGATTAGGCCTCTATTGCGATTCACACCCGTGTTTCTGATTTATCGTGCGTAAAACACTTAAATTCTCGTAGCGAGCAAACGGTTTGTCCTACAGAGCTCCATGTGGTCTCAAAAAATTCTAAAAATTCTATAGAATCCTAAATTGAAGGAAAAACAATACCTTTATATCAAAATTTTTTGAGTTAGGGCGTTTTCAAAATTTCAAAACTGATTTTGGAACCCTTAGAAGTGACCTACACCAACCAAAATCTTCGGGCACAACTAGACCCCAAATGGAGCCTACATACCGAATTTCATCAAAATCGGTCAATGCCAAGTGGCAAAAGTGTACGGCGGACGGTCGGCCAAATTTTTATTCGATTTTTGAATTCTACGTACCTTGAAACGTAAACCATCAAATTTTGAGGGGGTGTTAAAAATTTTTTCTTCTTGGTCGATTCCAAAGGTTCATTATTGAAAATAATAAACCAAAATTGGTTGCTTTACCAATTGGTAATTGCTGCGTTCGCAGCAGTATTAACCCATTTCCGGCCATTGATGCATTTTTGCATCGCCATAATAATGATTTTTTTTAAATATTGAAAAAGTGGAAAATCTTTGTAGAAGAATTGTTTCTCGTTCATGCTGTTCTTAAACTTTTCAAAGAAAAAGGTCTTGACATTCGGGAGCTCAATGCGATTTGGGAAATTTTTTTGAAAAGGAGGCCTTCTGGCCGAAAGCATGATCATGCTGGCTCAAATTTGGTCCTGGGAGAGTGATCGTTCTGGACCATGAGTCAAAACAGATTCCGGTTCATAAAAATAAATTTTTAGATTTTATATAGATTTTTTTTTTTTTGACAATGAAATGGATAAATCACATCTATTTGGAAAACTGAGACCTCTAAAATCCTATTAAAATGGAAAATGCATGAAATTTGGAGTATTTTTGCTCTCGATTGGTGAGCAAAAATCTATCTTATTTCAGTTCATCCTCCTCCCCCCATTACTTTGATATTTCTACACTCGGCATGAAATGGGCCTGAAATTAATTGGTTTCCGAATGCTCGACTCGCCGAAAATGCTCAAATGTGGGCTATCAGTGGGGTTTGATATTTTCATGCCACCCAAAAATGTTCAATTCTCCGTAATTCGTTTCGTCTTCCCCCATCAGTCCCTTTAATTTGCATCCCTCGATAATTCGTAGGCTGTAAATAGTTCTTCATCTCCCGAACTATCGATTATTGGTTCGTACTGTCAGTTTGATCACAATACTGAATCCCTTCAATACCTTGTAGATCCTTCCTTCTCTAAATTAGAAGATCTCCAGTGCTTTTTATGTTGGGGAAATGCAGGAAAGGTTTCCGATGATTGGAAAGGAGTGAAAATTGGTATTGTTAGCGAGAAGGTACACAAATCTTCCTTGTCCTGTTGCAAATAGACAAAGCTATAAAAATCAATAGTTAATTTATTATTGTTCATTCTTCCCCTTTTATGGCCCAGTTTATTTGGGATTGTAAGGTGATGGAGTAGGTACCTTGTAAACGAGTTTATTTTTTATTGGCACTAAATCCAATCTAGTTGTTGAAAACGCTGCAAATTATTACACAAAGGTTTATATTTTTCTATATAGATCACTCGTCTGTAAAGAACTCGGCTTTGCCACTGTCTCAACCTGCCTACCACGTACCTACAGCGATCCCATTTTGGTCAGCTAAAAATTTGAACGGAGATTAGGCCTCTTTTGCGATTCACACTCGTGTTTCTGATTTATCGTAAGCCCAACCCCTAAGTTCTCGTAGGGAGCGAACGGTTTGTCCTACAGAGCTCCACGTGGTCTCTAAAAAGTCAATACAATTCAATCTTAAATTGATGGAACAACAATACCTTTGAATCAAAATTTTTTGAGGTAGGGCGTTTTCAACATTTCAATCCTTATTTTTGAACTCTTAAAAGTGACCTACGTCAACCAAAATCTTCGGGGCACAACTAGACCCCATGTGGAGCCCACATACCAAATTTCATTAAAATCGGTCAATGCTAAGTGAGAAAAGTGCCGCGTACGGCGGACGGACGGTCGAATTTCCATTCGATTTTTGGATTCTACGTACCTGGAGGCGTAAATTAACAAATTTTGAGAGGGGGTTAAAAAAAAAATTTCTTGGTCGATTCCGAAGGTTCATTATTGAAAATAATAAACCAAAAACGCTGCAAATCATTGCTCAAAGGTTTATTATTTTCTGTATAGATCACCCTTCTGATTTGAATAGGATTGAAAATAGCCTTGGAGCTCACTCAGCTGATCAGTGATCTGAGGAGTGAAGAAGATCTCCTCGAATGCTGGAGACGCCTGGAAGAGCACTTTCATTCAATAGGATTGAAAATGGCTTCGGAGCTCACTCAGCTGATCAGTGATCTGAAGAATGAAGAAGCTTTTGAGCAATGATTTGCAGCGTATTTTACCCACCAACATTTTTTTTACCTACCAACTTTTTTTTACCTACCAGCTTGGTACTACCTACCACACCATACTGGCTTCACACCTTCACAATCAAGTTTATTAGAAAGAACTAAACGCTTCACACTCGATTGGAAAAATAGAAAGCTTCATATTGAAATTTGATTACTGGTTACGCAGAAGGCAAAACTGTATACAAATTGAAGAAATGAACAGCGATCGCATTTTAGTCCGATAAAATTTGAATGGAGATTAGACCTCTTTTGCGATTCACACTCATGATTCTGTTTTATCGAAGGAAAACCTTCAAGTACTCGTAGGGACCGAACAATTTGTCCTACAGAGCTCCGGGTGGTCTCAAAAATTTTTAAAAATTCAATACTATTTAAAATTGGTGAAAAAACGATATCTTTATTTCGAGAGTTTTCGAGCTAGGGCACTCTTGAAAATTTCAACCCTTAATTTTCACCCCTCAGAAGTGACCTACATCAATCAAAAGCTTCGCGGCACAACTAGACCCCAAATGAAGCCCATATACCAAATTTGAACCAAATCGGTCCAGTGTTGCTAAGAAAAGTGCCGCGGACGGCGGACGGACATTGCAAATTTGGATTCTACGCACCTTGAAACGTAAAGTGACAAAGTTTGAGGGGGGGTTATAAAAATTTTTTGCGATACGATCACATAGGCTTATTATTAGAAATAATAAACCAAAATGGATGAATTTTCCTAATAAAATTAATTTATCATACTTCAAACTGCCTTGTTAATGGACGAATTTTGATTTATTATTCTTCAATGTCACACAAAAATGAAGTTTTGTAGTACTTAATACATCCAGCAGGAGAATTTTGAAAAGATTGCAAAATTGTGCTGAAATCAACATAGGTGGGAAAAATTCTGTATCCTGTTGTTGTTTTTAAATGTATAGAAAACAACCAACTTGATCGTGATGTTCAACTTTCGTTTCCAAGAACATGTGTGCACTGATGGTGAGATTTTCAAATTGACTCGTTCTATGTGAGCATTTATTGTTCGTGTTGAAGCTTCTTTTGGCAGAAGTCTTTTGCAGCTGTTTCTGTTATTTTGTAATTTGCAGTTTTGAAGGGGGAGGATTTTTTGGGGTAATTTTGGGGATACACTCTCCCAAGCCTTGATATTCGGATTGTATAATCAATGAGCCTTTGGATGGAATGGTGACCCCATGGTGCCAGGTTGTAGTGACGGGCCCCCGCCAAAACCCATGTTTACCTTGACGATGATATTGCACGTATCCTAGAAGAGGGATACAAGTCCAAAAATGTCATTTTTGAGTTAGGAACGGTTTTGGGAAGTGGAAGTGCTGATTATCATCCCTAGAAGACAAACCTTGCTCAATCCCCCCCCCCCCCCCCCCCCCCGTCTGAATGCTGAAAGTTCTTTGTTCGATGGACGGGGGCATGCCGCCTACGTTTGCAGAAGACAGGCACAAAGCCCAGTACTACCTTCTAAAATGGACGTATCACCTCTATTAAGTGATTTCCTCAATTAAAGAAACCTAGTGTTCATTTTTTGGAAACGACTATTACTTACAATCAAGACGATCAACAAAGATAAATGCATGTTTATTGTGAAATTTATCAGAACACTTTGTTCCCTCGAGCCTAGCCCAAAGGACCCCCCTCCTGCCCTTGTCCCAAGAAGGTAGTTGACTGGTGATCTTTACAGAAAAATAATAATTGTAATAATAATCACAATTATAATCATTTACACGGTTTCTTAATTATTTCATCCATCATGCTGTGGCTACTTAACAGCAGGTAGGTAGATGGTTACCTACTTGTGTTTCTAGGACGTTGTAAGACTTGGGCATCCTTAAATATGCGATTAATCTGGGTTAATGGAGGACACCACTCAACGGAAGACAAAATAACCAGATACTAATCCGTTTTAGTCCTTTCAAAATCCAAATCCACGAAAGAAACCATCAGTCTGTGTCTCTTGTGTTTGTCCAGGCCTTATTCCCCAACCGATTCGCGTGGTTCCTCCTTTGTTCAACGCTGAAATTTATCTAGCGCTGTGGACTACGTCGAAACATTAAATTTTGCCTTGAAGGAGGGGGGGAGTAGAAACTATTAAAATTAACATACTATGTTTTGAGTCTTTCGACTTCAACAACTTTTTTGACTCCTCCTTTGGTGTAGATGGTCATGGATTGCTGTTCACTGTTCAATTCGGCGGACAGCATTCCAGTTTTAGTGAGAAAACTCGATCTGTTTATCAGATATTTTTATACGGTGACGTTAAGAGATGAAAGGGAGCTCATTGCTAAGAGCTATGGGACTCTGACAATAGAACTACAGGTGTTAATGCGGTCGAAAAAAGGGGGATGTAAACGAAGGGTGGGACAGTTGTCTGCAGGGGGAATGAGACTTATGTGTATGAAATCAGGGGTTAACGGATTTTATGTACGCCATCGTGCTTAGTAATGGAGAAACATCTGCTAAATCATGCACATATTGAGGTTGGTTAGTGTCGTTGGGTACCTACAGGTTTCCACCAGCAGTGGAGCACCATAAGGCATGAATATTTTAGGAACCAAATGTAGGCATGATTCACCGCCTTGATTTAAGAGTATTTTAGCTTCAAAGATTTTTTTCTCGTTTTTCCAACACCCTGCTGCTGAAGTGATCAAAGAAGATACATACCCACAGGGTAAAAATAAATTAAAAAACCATGGTATCTCCCTTTCGGAAAAAAACAGGAGATGCCTGATGGCATCCATATTTTTAGATGGTATTTGGCCCTGGAAGGTTTTGGAGTAAACTTAAATAATCGCTTTTCCAGTGTAATAACGTTTCAATTCTTATCTCGTGGTGTTTAACTTATAGAGGAATCACCCTTCAGTTGATGAAATCCTACCTAACAAGGAATACGATATTGGAATTATTACATATAATGTAAAGCTGACAACTCACCTTAGAAACTAGAGAAAAGATAGTGCCACGTGCCATGTCCCACCTATAGCTCTCTCGGTCTCCCTCAACTACTTTTGTATGGAAAATTTGACCGGTAATCTATTGTTAAGAATCTACACAAATCGGGTAATCTGTAATTGGGTAATCACTTGGCAGCA